>JACEGR010002375.1:0-130783 GCA_014170235.1 Listronotus bonariensis
CCCAGCAAGCACTATTTGCCGGCAATGTACATTTTCATATTGGCATTGATGGTAAAGCATTGGCAATTGGTGGCAATATTATGGCCAACATCTTATACTGCATTAAAAAGTCAACCCTAAATAAACACTTAATTGCCAATAAATTTTACATGCAGGCGAATTGTCAACAAGCATACAAAATGGCGGCATACCAATCCTGATTAAATAAAGCACGCGTTTTTTGTTGCAGGCAAATAAATATTGGATTTTTGAAGGCAAACCTTCAACTGCATATTCATACTTTTTAAACCATATTATTAACATTGGTATTTAACTAACATTAAAGCAATTTTTTTGATCTGTTTTATTTATAATGGCAGCTAAACAACATTATTTTATGTTTTTACATAATTTAAAGGAAATGGCTTTCATAACATTTTATTGTTAAAAATCATGCAAATAAAAATTAGGTCAAACAAAATGTTTATTATGTATTTTGGAGCGAATAAAAATAAAATGATGGTAAAATTAGCTACGTTAATTTCGACCGAAGGTGACCGCTTTGTGCATTTGTTTTCTACGTGGTTTTCTAGCTTTTTAGTTTCTTTTTGAAAGAAAAGAGTTTTTAATAGACATAATTAAATGTATTCATTACCTAATAAGTGTGTGTTGTGTGATTAATTAGTGATGGCTAGTCGAGAAGGCAAGATATTCAAGTAGACTGTTAGGAGCTGTAAATATTTTGTTTAAAACTTTATTAAAAGTTTTAAAGACGTGTTAATAAAAATATTATATATATTTAATAGTTTTTTTGACATACCGATAGATGGCGTAATGGACAATAAACTACTACGTTTCTGCAATATCTTCGCTTTTTATCGTCTAAACCGTACCCATTAGACAAAAATAATTCGAGAGCGGTCTGCGGTAGGTGATCTCACTTAGCTTTGAAAGAAATATCTTCGGCTAGTGTAAAAATCTGCATCTCCAAGTTGGACAGTGTTCCGAGAGATGGTACTTTGCATTGCAAGGAAATTGCATGCAGTAAGGAGTTTTTTCCTATTTTAATTTTCAAATAAAATATCGCATCATTTTAGCTTTAAAAAAGTATATGCGACAATTTTCGTCAATAAGACGTCAGCTTGCTGCTTGGGAGTATCTGCATTTGCCCACTTTCGTGTCTTTTGTTATCTTTTGCCAATAACTTATTAATGATGGATGCCATCATCTTAAACGCATTTTTTTGCCAATAACTTATTAATGACGGATGCCATCACTTTATCTGCAACACGTGGCCCTAATAACGGCCAATTGCCCACTTTCGCGTCTTTTTGATACCTTTTTTGCCAATGCCTTGCCATTAAAGAGTGTTGGCAATGCCAGTAAATTAAATGTACAACGCCGGCAAAAAATTGCGTTATTTTTCCCCAATTTCTTTTAATGTAAATTATAAAGCACAGGACGTTTTTAATCCTCCTCCACTCAAATCTAATATTTAACAAATGCATGTTTGGTCTAAACATTTTTTGAGGTAACACTAATTTTCCCGTGTAAAAAGCAGAAGCAGACACAAACATATGAATCACACACTGTAAACAAAATACAAAACGGTTCTGTATTTCATTTGTTTATTAAAGGACGCGGATTGCTGAGATCGGATACGCTAATATGCCTACGTGCTGTCGAAGTCTGTAAAAATCGCGTCAGCGTCGCTGTTACACCGACCCATGTGCGGAGAGCCTAACTTATATACTACATAAATTTCGTCTTGGAGATGCCTAAAAATCACTTTTTGCCTTTTAGAATGCTGGACGACACATAGATTTAGTTTGCACGAGTGGGATTTGCCCGAAACATATAAAAAGAACCAGTAGAAATCGACAACAATGACGATTTTGATGGATATTTAACAAAAGAAATGATAGCCCCGGGTTTGTCCAAGTTGGAAAGGTCTCCCATATTTTACCATTATGCATATATTAAATGTATCTTACGTGAAAAGGTATTTATGAATTGGTTGACAAATTTTACACCACATTTTTATCAGATTTAAAAGCCCGCCCAATGAAATCAGGGCCCGGATTCTTAACTTCTCGATAGATAACGACTCGGTCGGATCGAGTTCTCGATATTCCTTTCGAAACCTATCGGCCTTATTTTCTCATCTGTTGTTACGTAAATAATTAATAAGATAAAGACTTTTAAGACTTATTTAATAAGGATAGTGCCTAGTTATGAAACTCGATAGATATCGACTCGGAATCGAATTTCAAATAAGTTAAGAATCACCATTCGGAATCGACTCGATACGTTACGTCTCGAGACAGCGGTTAAGAATCCGTCTGCTGGTCTGGCCAATCATACTATCGGACACGATTATCTGGAGGTCGACTTATTTGGAGATCGACTTATTATAGGTTTTTATCACTGCGTCACATACATTCGATCCGATTTGGGATCGGACGTCACGTCAAACATATTGTAAATCAGTCACCCTTCAGATAATCGTATCCGATCGTCCTAATAGAAAGTAGGATGTGTGTGACCAGCCTAATACGCGAAGTCGGCAAAAATATTACTGCAAAAAATATATTGCGATTATTGTGAAAGCACTTGTCGGACAGTCAGCTTTTAGCCTGATTGAATAAAATAAAAAGTCAGTGGCGTACGTTTTTGTCAGGAATATTCATTTAAGAACCTCTCGAGACGCCACTGGACTTAATAAATTTAACTAAGTTAATGGATTGCTTTTTCTACTAAGTATGTATGTGTATACAATTTACCTTTTATGGGCTTTTCTATACAAAGTGTTTAGTAACTCAACCGATATACTTTAAGGGGTGATTCTATAAAAATTAGAAAAAAAAATACAAGAGAATAAGTTTTAAACGTATTAGTTTTTAAACAACGGAGTGGTAAAACATTAAAAAAGGTTTTTTTTAAATAACTTTTAGTATACCAATTCAGATGTTTTTAAAAATTTTGGAGGCGACTCCCATGGATTAGAAAACATTTTTTGACATACAAGATTTTTTAGTGTGTCGTCCACGAGGGATTTAAGGTAAATATTTTTTTTAAGAAAAATAATTGTACGCCACTGCATTTTTATAAAATAAAAATATTTTTTAGTTTAAAACAAAAATATTTAGTTTAAAACAAATTTTATCTCCCGACTTTTTTTATTTATTTTACGGTTTTTGCATAAATAAATAAAAACCTCTTCGAAATGACCATTCTCAGCATGGTCATTTCGTACCACTTCACCACAAATTCTGCAGTCAAAAATCACCTTTATTATTTATTTTTTAATTAGATAAAAATTTGACCATGCCGAAAAATGGTTTTTATTTATTTACGTAAAAGCCATACATCAAATAAAAAAAAGTGAGAAGAACGAATTTATTTTAAATTAAATGGTAATTTTAAAAAATATTTTTGTTTAACAAAATGCAGTGGCATACCATTTTTTTCTTAAAAAATATTACCTTAAATCCCTCATGGAAGACAGTGGTAATTTTTTTTCTTGTATGCCAAAAAATGTCTTCTGATGCATAGGAGACGCCCCTATTTTTTTTTTAAATATCTGAAATGGTTATTATGCATAAACAACTATATTTTTTTACATTTTAACACCACGTATTTCAAAAACTAAGACGTTTTGGACATACATATGTTTATATGTTCATATGAAGTTATTTTCCTAATTTTTATTGTAAAATCACCCCTTAAAATGCCGCGCTTGTGGCTTGCTACGACGGGGTCGGCCTTGTCGATCACCGGAGTAAAGCAGCGAGGAGCGCGACCATAACTTGGATGTGTGACCGGGCACGCGATGTTCTGCTCGGGCGTAAACGACCGAGCAGCAACCATCCAAGTTATGAAATTAATGGTTTGTTAATGAGAAGAAGTAGGGGTCAGCTCCCAATAAGCCTTAAAGCTGCAGTGCACCACTTAAGGGGGGCGACAGTCGAAACCTGGGTTGGATGACTCCGAAAGAGTGGTAAAAATAACCTTAAAGTTTGTCGTTTGAGTTACTATAGGCACCCTGTATAGAAATTAGAGAACGACTTATTTTTGTAGAGATTTTTCTTGCTTATGTTCTATTTGCCATTTTTTCTAAATATATAACTCGTTAAACTATAGGTACCATAAAAGAAATCCTCTTAATCTGATCTACGATATTTTTCTGGAACAAACGCCAAGAAATGGTACTGAAACAATTTTTATAAGCTAAAAATTTAAATATAATTTTTAGAGATTAATTGACATAGATGAGTTAAAATATTACCAGTACCTTCAGTACGTAGATGTATCAAGAAACAAACTGACAACCCTAAAAGCTTTGGGAAATCTTCCATTTTTAAAGTATTTGGACGCTTCACACAACCATCTCGGTACCATCTTGGATTTTAAAGCACCATATTTTTTAACAACTGTCAATCTTTCTCACAATAAAATTAAGGTGATGAATGATATGAGCGAGTTCTGGTCAATAACTGATTTAAATTTATCACATAATGGTATCAAAATTATGGATGGGTTGTTGGAACTGACGTAAGTAAGGGTAGAGTACTCAGCCGCTTTTAGTGTATTCCTTTTACCTTGTAGAACCGTTCTGAACCATTCTTTGAACTCTCAATAGTGTCAAGAACGGCTCTACAACATGAAAAAATGTCAAAAAAATTGTAAAAAGAACACTCATGGTGTCGTTCTGGGCGGTTCTGGAGCATAAAAGGAATACAGCAATTACCGCTTATTTTAAGTGTCAAAATTGTCAAATTAAACCAATAGGATGGCTTAATGTTGACAGTTTTGACACGCCGCTTACCCAGCGGTTAGGCGCCCAATGCTAAAGTGAACAGACGTCCCGATTTCGGCGGAACAGTCCCGCTTTTTGGAGGTTTGTCCTGCGTCCCACCGATTAAAGAAAATGTCCCGATTTTTCTGAAAAAGTTTCGACTTGTCGATGTTTTTTTGCTGAGGTGAGGACCGAGGATAAATGAAAATTCCCCAATAAAAGTGAGGACCTTTTTTTTGCTAAAAAAATATAAAAAATCCATCTTATTTCACTTGTCCCGATTTCCGTTATTATTCGTCGCTTTGTACTAAGCAAGTGAGTATCGCAAATGTCAAAATTGTGAAATTAAAGTAATTTAATTTGACAATTTTGACAGTCACAGGGATACCCTGCGGTAAAGCGGTGGAAAAAGTCTGAATGTGCCTAATGTAAGTTAAATATATTTAGACAACTTTCGGAATTATCTGGAAAAGAAAACAGAAAGTTAATGGTATATGGTTTTTTATGACATTCTATAAAATCTTATCAAAAAACATGGGTAAAACACCTTTTTCTAGCAACTCCTTGAATTCTACGAGTTAGCGGCTGCAGCTTTAAATGCGATGTTTCGTATTTCAGAAACCATCATCAGCTTTGATGGAAAACAAATGGAACGATAAAATGACACACCCTGATAGAGTTTTTAAGAGACAGTCAAAGATGTATTAAAATCTATAATTGAAAAAAGACAATAAATTACGTCAAAGTTGTGCATTTTAAAGCGAAGTAAAATGCGGTTTCGACTATCTCAACAATTCCGATTAATGAAATCAAAAATGAAATTTTGAAAATAGCTTTTAAATAGCTATATCCTGGTTAATTTGAAGAGAATTTTATTTTTGTCCATTATCACCTTTTATCTCGGTAAGTAATAAATATATTTCTTTTTAATAAATTGCATATCATCATTAAATTTCCCTTGAAAAGCTTTATCAAATACAGGATATTTTATTTGATCGTCCCATATAAAAAAATAAAATTGATGATGATTTCCCTAAATAAAAACGTCATATTTAAAATCTGCATCCGCCAATTGGTAGAGTTTAAGAAGTTGTCATGTAAGAGTGCCCATGGTTTTTATAACGTTTTAAATAACGTCAAAAAAACACCAAATCACAGATTTCCGTAAATTTTAGACAGCCTGTACAGGGCACAGACACAAATGTTTTACTTTAAATTTTCACCATTTTTCCTTTACATTTTAGATACTTGACAATGCTAAACTTATCGTTCAATCGAATCGAGGTGATTGAGAATTTAAACGATCTAAGAATTCAATTTCTTTTTCTTCAAAACAACCAAATTAAATCATTGGAAGATAACGAGAAGGCAATGTTGAAGTCCTTAAACAACATAAGGATGATAGATCTATCTCATAATCAGGTATTTGATTTATGGAGTTCTTATCAGAACAACAATGATGGCGTCACGTCACACATAAAAAAAATATTGCAGAAATGTTATTTTAATATTTTTCCCGTGTGTTTTGCGTTACGGCAACATTGCAGCAACTGCAAAGCACCTCCCCAAAGAACATTACCTAGCAACGTTACCACAAATTATCAGAATACCCAGATGCGAAACTAAGCGTGTTCGTTGAAATCTCTCACCACTATGATCCCTTCCACTGCGTGGTGGATATACACCCACGATTTAGTACGTGACCTAATGCTTATCTAGGCGTCAGTTAGTACCATACTTTTGTTGGTATAGAACGTGAGCATAAGTTAGTTAATTGTGTTTAGCTGTTTGTTAACTTTTATTAAAGTGTTAGTATAGTGTCTTCTTAATTTTTTTTTAATATGTGTATATTTATACTGAACCGGGAGCGGAAAATCACTTTTTAGATTCCCAAAGGACCACTTGAGGTAAATATAAATGTGAAATTTTGTTATATAATAAAGTTATTTTTAATTAGTCCGTAACATGTTGTTGTGCAGGCTATAGATAATAACGGGCACATTAATCTTCACGTAGCCATAATACTTTTTATTTAAAAATGCATTACAAGTATTTTCTTGATGTAGTAAGTTCTATTTACAAAAAATATGTGGATAATAATTTGGATGGTTTTTCTATAATAAAAATATACGTTTTAGCGCAAAGGTCTGGCTTAAGTCCGCCGGAAGGGGGAATTTTTTGGAAAAAATCTGATAAGTTATAAATTGTGCGGAGATTATTTAAAAATAAATTTATTTTTATCTCGTTATCCGCAATAAAACGTCTATTAAACACTACCGTGCCGACAATATTTTTCAAGCCATTATCATCAAAAAATACAGACAATTTTGAGAACCTTCCAAAAAATACTATTTTGTCAGGTAAATATTAAATATGAATGCAACATTGTCAAAAACGTTCATACATCGTATGCAATTTTTTTCCTACTACGACCACTTGTGAAAATAGCAACAGCAGCACTGATTTCATGCATAGAAAATGCGTTATATCACACTAGTGTTGCAAAGTTACTTTTACAGCACTAGTGTTGCAAAGTACTTTACAACACTGGTGTGATACATATTATGATGTCATTCTTAAAAACTGCTATTGGTTTTGCGTAAGTGACATATTTATTGTAGTGACAGTAAAAAAACTTTCTTATCTACCTTAAACGAGTGGAACCCAAATTAGCGAAAATCATCTTATTTTTATATTTATTAAAATTTACGAAAAAAATAAAAACATAAACAAGAATAGACATAACCAAAAAAACAACTTTCACTGACTGGCACAGTGTTGTCGGAGTAAGTAGATCAAATTAAAAAATCTCCCTTCTATCTTTGAGCACGTACTTTACTTAGAGGCGGCCTTGCCGCTTGACCGTTCGACCCTAAAGCGCCAGAGAGAAAAAAGTCTACAGATCAGATTCCTTCCACCTCTCTTTCTGCGTGTACTACAAACAACTGGTTAAATCTTTTTAATCCCTAATTAAACCTAAGGCTAATACACACTTTATGAATCCACTTTTCTTTTATCCATTCAAAAAAAATAATCGAGACCCTTCCGACGTTTGCCAAATCGCTCCATATTTTGCATGGTAACTGACGATTTGGTGAAGATCGTTTTCCTTCCTTTCAGGACTTTAGGTTATGCATTTACAATTTTCACCATATTTTTTATATTTTTTTCTTAAAAATATGAGGAAAAGACTTATTATTTTTACTTAATTTTATATGTGATGTTCGGTTTCATTAACTCGTTTTACCAATTTTACCCCACCCAGCACCCCCTTTTCACTCCCCGGTCCCGTAAGTTTTATTTACTGATATTTTTTAAAAAGTGTGTCTAAGTATGTAAGAATCGATAATTTTTAGAAAACACTTATAATAGCAGAAAACCGTATTAAACTATTAGCGTTATTACCTAACAAAACCATACAATTTTTATTAAGTGAGGGCCTTTTTAAATTCCAAAATGATAAAAAGTTATATAATGCTTCTAGGTAGGTGATTTTCGATGTAAAAATATTGTCAAAACAGTATAATATAGCAGTGAGGAAAAGTATATATCACACTAGTGTTGCAAAGTAAATATCACCCTAGTGTTGCAAAGTTCTCAATTGTTTTTAATTTTTCTAAACAGACAAACTTTAATTTATTTATTTTTGGTGAATAATTTGTGGTCGTAGGAAAAATAGTGTACAGCTACTCGTGTGAAAATGACTTTCTTACACTCGTGGGTTTGTCGCACTCGGCTAACGCCTCGTTCTACAATATTCCCACTCGTGTGAAATTAGTCATTTTCCACACTTGTAATGTAATATACTATTACGTGTTCCATGTTAAGTGGGTTGCTTTAATATTTCAGATAACGTCTCTAAAGATGTTCGAATCAGTCGAAAACTTGGAATGTCTTGAGATTCCAAATAACGACATATCGAAGCTTATTGACATCTATTATTTAAGAAATTTAAAGTATTTGAACAAGGTGAATCTGCTAGGGAATCCTGTAACAAACTTAAGAAGGTACTAGAATAAATGCGTTTATTTTTTAAGGACCTAGATGCAGTTGAATTTTACACGCATACACCATCCTGTGGAGAAAAATTTTAGTTACAAAAATACAATTTAGTTTTATGAAAAAATAAACAATAAAACAATAAAAAAAAGTGTTGACTCCCAGTAACTAAAGGATCATGTTGATTGGTGCAGTTGGTACAACTCTCTCACGAACTTGCTGAAAAATTTGAAGTACTTATAAGTACAATAATAATGTTGATTTTTTTATGCTTTAGGTACGTTGAGGTGTGTATAACAAATATAAGAAACCTTGTGTACTTGGATGGCGAAAAAATTAATTATGATTTCTGGTTACAAAAAATAAGCACTAAAACTGCCGATGTCACCCAAACAGCATCGAGACAAAGACTAAAACTTCTTATTCTAGAACAGGTATAGCATTTTAATTAATATAATGAATACCAGTGTCCCACCTTGTTTGAGGTTTATTATAAAAATACCTCATTGTTTATTCTTACACAATTCGGTAATAAAAACACAGACAGAAGCCCAAAAAGCCACCGTGTCATCCATGATGTTGTTATGGCCACCGACAGTTAGCTGCATATTTATCGCTTTCTATAGCCTTACCGTCCGCGGGCGGATTTCTAAGAGTCCAGCCGCACATGAAAGAGGAAAGATTGATAAATAAATTTATTGCATTGACTTACAGATATTGTTTTTTGGTATTTTAGTTAAACCAACCTCAAATGTGGGATTGGATACTTCCTATGATTCGCCACCATTGGCGGTCATAGTTCTAGTTGGGCTACAGGGCTGTAAGAGGGCTTATTTAGCTAGAAAATTTCAAGAAGCAAACGAAAAGTAAGTATAATTCACACTTCCTAAAATACACGGGCCAAGTACGACCTACAGCGGTGTGCCCAACGACAATTTTTAAAAGCAAACTGGCGTTAAGCAGATAATCAACGGATCTTTAAAACAAGGTGCTCCTTTCCATTAGAAAAAAATTGATAAGGACCCTTTGACACTAAGCCTCGTTAAGATAAAAATTTTGGTGTCAAAAAGTAGTTTAAATGACACTTTTTACATAAATTTTATTCGACTTCGATATCTTGTCCCGTTCAAGAATTAAGAGGAGGGAAGCGCTTTTAAATCCTCACTGTACATAAATTCTTTTAAAATTCCTTTTCTTAGTGTATGGTTTATCTTACTTATTTCTTAAGTACATTACCCGAGTTGTAATCGAATTTGTGGAAGACTTTATGGATACAGTGTATACCCAATATCAAATGGTATCAATAAAATCAATATCCTTAAGTTATATACAACAAAGTATCAGTAAATATCTAAATTGTAATAATATACAAAGAGAAATGAATATTGTAACAGAAAAGCCAAGTATTTAAAAATATATATGATTCAAACAAATGTGCTTTATCATTATAGGTACAAAATAACATAAATCAGGTTTCTCAATATGTCTGGATTTTGTGTTATAATTTCTATGTAATTTTATATAATAATTGAAATTTAAATATTTATATTTAAAAAAATCGGTATTTAATTATTTACTATCAATAATAAAAAACCATTAATTATACGAATAAATGCTGGTAATGCTACGCCTCTGGTGCATACTATTGACCAAGGTCAAAAGTAAGTCCGCCATTTTCATTCAGCGCTCTCTTCACTCCCTTTGCCTATTACATATACCCTGTTTCGTTGCAAGAGAGAGTAATAAATCATTTAATTTTATGGCAATTCTCTTTCTGTGTTAGTCCGAGTATAAATATTTTTCTTCAATTCTACCTGTAATGTACTGATAAGGCATTATAATTTTAGGCCGGCAGACTCCATTCTAATATTCGTCAACCTCTTGGGTTAAATACAAAGGAATAACAGATGTTTACCTGTATTTACGTGGGAATAATGTGATCAAACCTTGACAGTGGCGGTGCGCTTGAGTTTATTTTTGGGAACTTACCCTTTTTAAACAGTTTAGGGAAAATGAAAATCTTGTTTCTTTTATATGTGTAAAAAATTATTTTAAAATTTATAGTATATCATATATATAGATATGGCAATTTGAAATAGTTGTTTTTATATCTACTAGTTTAAACGTAGTATTATTTCTGGCTACTTCACCTTTCACTTGTGCCCATCGATTTTTTGGTGGAATTATACCTCCCTCTTTTTCTTGTTTAAAAATTCTGTAAATTGTCGCTTTTTCCACCCCAGTCATCAACGCACATTTTTGAACACAATCGTCCACACTTAAATTAGAGTTTTGATCATTTCTAATAAAGGGTGCGGCAGAATGGACTCCCACATTTCATCAGGCTAGAACATCGGTAATGGGAGTTGGGCATTGGTTGGGATGGTCATATTCGCTTGGGCGATTGATAAGGTTTGTTACTAGGCGCTATGTCTTGGTCTGGTTATTGAGCTATTATTCAAAAATGACGAATGTGTCACCGCGTCGAAAAGAGTATTTTGTACGCGCTTCCTGCCTCCGAATGCCTCTGTTCCAGACCGGAAAACAATTTTTAAATGGGTTGCTAACTTAAGGGCAACTGGTTCTTGACTTTCCTAAATCAAGACAGCGATTCGAGATGAAACTGCTGCTATTCCTCAAGACATGGTGATAAAAGTGATGCGAAACTTCTAGGAACGCCTTCGCATGTGTGTCGCTGCTAACGGCCGTCACTTACACGATATAATTTTGAAAACATAGTTAAAAAAACCGTGTGCTCTTTTGAAGATAATAAAAGTTAAGCTTCATATTTTATAGTAGACTTTTTATTTGCTACCCAAATGTGGGAGTCCATTCTGCCGCACCCTGTATAATCGAATACGTTTTTAACAATCTGCTTTTCAGTTAAATGGCCGAGACATGCGCGTTTCTGCGGAGAAGCCATTTTTACAATACTGTAATACTTTGAACGATACTCTAACAATTTATAACCACAAAGTTGCACATACGGAAAGATACTAAAATATATATAAAATTTATAATCCTTATTTAACGCAATTCGGTGTATTTCTACCTGTTCTTTGCACTGGTGCGCCTATGGTTTACAAACCTTCTCACCGTCCCGAGACATTTTTATTACTATCTCTTGCAAAAAAATAGAGTATAGGATTGTTGGCTTAATGTTTATTATAAAATTATGAATAAATCGCTTGATCCATTTGTCGTTGGGTGTGCACATTATCAACAAAAATAAAACATTTGTACGTGTAGCCGTCTTGGTCGGAAGTGGAATTTTCCGTTTATTTGGAAACATTGTAGTTTTATCCGAGAAAAGCAATAACGAGAAGCGACATTAATGTCGGCTCCTTTGAAGTTTTGGGGTCTAATTTTCATAACCTCGAGTTTGACACTGTTGACGAAAAGACACCTTATTTTCGAGAAAAATATCTACAAGTTATGAACAAACAGTCTCTACACTGAGAAAACTAATGAAATATTTCAGCGAACTTGTTTAGTCCGAGGCTCAATGTACTTGATTTTTTTTAATTTCTACAAATTAATAATTTATGATTTCTTTTTTTCTTTTTGCTACTTGTGCTTCATGGTATAGGAGTCTAAGTGAATGCATAATAGATAACGCCAAATGTATTTTTTCTTAAAGCAAGTGCAATAGGATAGGCTAAGAGGAAGCCTTAAAATTTACTACATACTTCACGGATATGGGGTTTACAAGAGCACAAATGCACATAAAAAATAATATTTTGGCAAAAAAGTATTTAAAATAACACTTAACACTTTCACTGTAATGTTTTATTTTTAAATGCATTTCGACCACATTTTTCGAAAGAACGAATATTTTTACATTTTGAGATGTAAACGGATGTTCTTAATTAAAGATCTCTATTCTCTATCACAAAGCTGGAAGAATCTGCGCCGGTATACTAACCAGAACTCTTTGTGCTAAGGTCAACATTGTCCTATAATTGAAATTCTTTTTACTATTTTAAATTTATTTTATTTTACTCCATATGTAAAACAAGGTAATAAAAATGTAAAAATATTTCCTTTTTCCAAAATGTATTAGATAGGAATGGATATATTATTTTAAAATAAGATCTTTCAGTAAAAGTTTATTCTGAATACCTTTCCCAAATGATATTTTGCTTTAAAATAAAAAATAAAGATAATTTGCTCTTAGAGAAAATCAGGTTTTTGTGAACCTTGTACAAAAAACCAAATTTTCTTTTTGTGAATCATCAGCTCGCTAATAAAGTGGATCGGGGAACAGCTGATATGTTTGACGGAAAGACACCTTGGTTCGCGTATGCTCCATAGATAAACGATTTTGGCGGGAAGCCTAGCTGTCGCTTCTCGTTATTGTTTCTTTTCGGGTTTTATAGCAAGCAACCTTAGTGGTCGTCAAAAAATACCTAGCAGGTATTTTTAATATACATGGTGCTTTTTGAATATTACGATAAAATTTAGAGTCGTACTGCTCGTTGGTCGAATACAAATAAAAAAATTCCTATGAAGACAGGCGCGGCTGATGACTTTTTATCAGGTGGGGCAAATTTTGTGAGCAACTAATAATGCCTGGCCATACAACGTTTTAATTTTTCGATACAATATACTATTTTTATGCACAGACTTTAATAATGAGATATTTCTACTTCTGCGAAAACATATGTAGTATACAACTAACCATTGAAAGAACTATTTCATCTTAAAATAACATTTTTTTATACACATGCAAACACCCTTTTGCCATTATTGTATAATTTATTTTTATTTTTTCTACATACAGAGGTTACTTACATGTAATATGTGTTTATTAATCAAATTAATCATTCCATCCTTTTCTTCGAATAAATGTTTAATTTCTAGCTCTTTAAAATTATACCCCAGTCATCTTAGTCAAATTAAAGGGTCAATCTCGGTATCTCACGGAATAAGCTTAATTTCTGTACATACCTTTATTTTGGTACAAAAATACTCTCCCAAAAACTCCCCTATGATATCCTGTAAGGAACTGAAAATACTGAAAATACGACAGGTAAAATGTCAAATGTCTCATTTTTATTGTTGTTCATAAATATGAGGCGATAATAATGTAACAATTTTTAAAAATATATTAGCATCTAACTACCAAACGGGTTAACCGAAAAATCTAAAGTTTTTACCATGGACGTAGATTTGCATGCTCTTCAATAAACTTCCATAGAATTTTTCTCTAAAATAATTAGGGTAGCCAATAATTGACCCCATTAAAAATTACATGGTTTTACCTTGTACTTCAGCTGAAACTGAACGATAGTTCTCTACTGCTGGTGATATTGTATCTGATAAACGAACTTCGTTATCACCAGATTCAGTTTCATATTTATTATTTTTGAACAAGAATTTGTAGTTAATTTTCATAATAATTGTTTTATTTATGTAATTAAATTTTTTGGTTCATATAAAATGTTATTATTTGTCAAATTTATATTTAAATATCACGCATAAAAAATCCTAAATTCAATATCCTTGAAAATTCGCGACTACTACAACAATAATTCGTAATAATTCGAAAAAAATCGAAATATTCGAAATTTTTCGAATTATTCGAAATTTCTCGAATTATTTGAATCGAGTTTCGAATCGAATATTGATATTCGATTCGATACGAATTATTCGTAAGTTCGAATTATTCGCACACCCCTACAAACTACAAATAACTGTAGGGTAGGGCGGGGCTAGTTGAGCATAGAGGTAAGTTGGGCAATCAAAATATCTCAAAAACTACCGACCGCCCGCGAAAGCATCAAATAGCATAAAGAAGGGGTTGCGCGAGGGGAACTCATTGTGCGACCACTAGTAGTGACGCGGCGATCGAGAAAAGTAAAATAATTGCAAGCCGGAAAATTTTATCTGTGATAGTTAAATGTATTCCGTTCTCAATCTGGTAAGTGTTAGTCTAAAGTAAATTTATTGCAGTTTAATTATGTATAAAGATTTTGGATATATTTCAAACCGGTTTTCTAATAAATTTACTTTTCCTTTAAAATTTCAGGTTGGGGTTAGTTGAGCTACAGTTGCCCAACTAACCCCACGGTTTTAAGTATGAAATGTTTTTTTTATTTTTTAGGATACGGACTTATAACAGTAAGACTACTAGAGTCTCCTCAGTATTTAAAAGAAGCTGCAACCCGAACTTTGTACAAACAACAAAAAAAACGACCTGACCTATCTAACTTATAAATTTTCTCTGGAAATAGTTTGACCATACCCAAGAAAAGGAGCCAAATCAAACAGAAGATAGAAAAAAACTGCAATTTTAACATATACAGAAGGCATTACAAGAGAAGCAAAATAAAACTGCCTAAAAAGTTTAAAAAACGAAGATGAATTGATAGGTATTAAATTCAATAGTTGAAGCTAGGCACGTTGCTGTTTTATTAATGAGATTTGTTCTTTTGTCACTATAAGATTATAAATATAAAAAGCAAATTGTCAAAATGTATTTTTATTGTAAACGTATCTAACATTTAAGCCATGATTTGACTATACTTTTCAAGTGCTCCACTAGCCGCATACCCTTGCTCAACTTACCTCACCTATGGGGTACGTTGGGCATACTTGACTATCTACATTAAAATAGATGTAGCTCCTAAATTCGACTTATTAGAAAGAAATTACTATGGACACTATTAATAAGGGATAAATTGCTAATCCATCAGTATGCATTATAAGCCATTAAAACTTATTTGTGAGGAGCTATAACCGATCAAGTGAAAAATTGCTCAACTAGCCCCGCCCTACCCTACTTATATTTAAATTCTACAAACTTTGACCTTACATTCTCGACATATTAGTGTTGTGGTTGGAATTCCTTATACAACAAAGCCGAGACTTCCAGATGAAATTGAAGGAGACCATTTTTATTATGTCTCTGACGAACAGTTCCTGAGTATGCTTAAAAAAGGAATGTTTTTGACGTACCAAGAAGATTTAGGGTACAGGTACGGATTTGGTAAGTAGAAAGTAAATGTAAGTTCCTGATATCCCCCTCCTAAAATTTCGTCTACAACCATGGCGTTCGTAGACTAAATCTTGTTAAAGTACATTTCTTATTCTGTGATAGCATAAAATGTCACGTTCGTCCTAAACAGGTCATAAACCAGCCATAAACCATCGGCGTCAGTTTATTCTGAGAGCTAAAATAGGGTTAAATTATAGCTTATTGAAAATTAAATTTTATAGAATAATTACATTAAAAAACTCATTTTAAGAAAGAAATGTCAAAGTAATTAATTAATTAAATTAATTCTAGTATTTATTAAATTGTTATACGGCATTTGTTTATAGGCATTTACGAATTAGCCCGGGCGGGACAAGAAAAAAATTGTGCTTTAAGACACCTATATACCTACATACTTAATTATCGCTCGTTGTTTAGATCGTATGTATTGACCCATTAGCGGAAATAAAAAAGAGTAGCATTTAAACAGGTACAGCAGTTTTTGAAGATTATTATACCGCAGATCATGACTCTGATAGTGAAGAACTTTATTTTTCTGACTAAAATGTATTGTAGTAGTAAAATTGTAAAAACTAAAATAAATCATATACATATTTTTTTAATCTAATAGACTAATAAATTTAATATTGTATTTTTTTTATATAATTATTTTATCTGTGGATAGGTACCTTTCAACTACTTATTTCAATGCTCTATTTAGAAATATCGCCAAATCATTACAAAATACAATGGTTAACTCTTATTAAATGCATGAATATGAACTTGTAACATCTTATTTGTAAACGTTGTATTGTAAATTAACATAAAAATGTCAAGAAGTTCCAAAAAGACCTGGGCAAAAAATCAAATATCGAAATTTGTAAAAAAATATTTTCATCGATCATTTATTCATCCCAATATATTTATTTAAAAAATATGTTAAGAATATAAGTTACAACTGAAATATTTACGCGATATAAATCAATTAAATTTACTTACAACATTTCCTATGTCTTACTTTTTTCCTAATTTATTTTCATTCTTATTTGTTTCATTTTCTTTAACTTTAAAACTTTTGGACTATGTACAGGTTATTATTAACTTATTATAATACCACTATCTTATATTATTATCCCCATTATAATATCGTAAAACTTGCACCCAACATGCTCCGACACTGGAAGGTTTATTTTCTAAAAATATTCAACTAAACCATTGTGAAAATGTTTATGGCCCTATTGTAATGCATCATTTACAGAGTGTGTCGAACCAAATACCTAAAAACTACCTGTTTATTGGTTCCTTTACATTGAAAAGAGTTTAGAGACTTACCCTGTAATAAAACCTTTTTTGAATTTATAATACCTTCTTTAGCTATCACCGAATAAGAAATGGACTATAAATAGCTTCACTTATATGATGGTTTTTATGATATCTACTAGACGTAGATTGCAGACTCCTCCATTTTGTTTCTAGCTCACAGTGAATTAAAGAAAGCTGAAAATGGAATTCTTTTACTTTATGCCCAATTAGTGATGTCATTATCGATAAAGAGCAGATTTCTGAACACTAAATTGGTCTTAACTTTACCAAGCACCGAAACAGTTTATTTAAAGAATCTTAAGGAACTGTACGCCATACGGTTATTGTAAGTATAAATAATTATACAGGGTGTTCTCCAGTTTACTACAAATATTTTAAGGTTAAAATAAGACTGGGAAACAAAATTAGGCATCCAAAGACTCGACACCCACGGTACCTAGTCCTATGGCTATACCGGTTCAGCTAAGTGGAAAGGTATATGTACAGTGTGGACATAAATAGCCCCCTGCTAACTTTTATACCCTTAATTTTTACTCTATAAAATTTGAGTATGATTAATAGGAGGATATAAACTACTTTTTGACGTAAAAATGATAGTTGCAAGAATCAAGATGGCGGATGGGGGCCATTTTAGGAAAAAATTAAATAAAAAGGGGGCTCTTGTGGCACATCATTTTAGAATATAAAGTCAATATTTTCACCCACCACAAAATGGCAGTACTTTTTTAATTACCTAAATTCTGATTTGGATGACCATATTTCGAAACTAATAAGTTAGATGAACTTAATGTTGTATTTTCTCAAAGCTCCCAAAGATCTTTTTAATGATGATATAGTATACAGGGTGCTTTTATAAAAAATATCCACTTCTTGTCCTACCCTGTATATTATTATCAGTATCACCATAAAAAGATCTGTTAAAGAGCTTTAAGAAAATACAATATTAAGTACATCTAACTCTATTAGTTTCGGAAATATATGCCTATCCAAATGAGGTATTTAGGTAATTTTTAAAGTACCACCATTTAATATAGTAGGTGAAGACATTTACTTTTTATTTTAGAGTTGTAAAGTACTCGTCAGGAGCTTTAATAGGATGTCTTACAAGACCCCCTCTCCATTTAATTTTTTTCCAAGATGGTGCCCATCCGCCATCTTGTTTGTTTAACTATCATTTTTACGTTATTGAATTGAACCTTTCGACTTAGCCAATGCTAGGTTTACTTCAATCAGTAGTGTTCTATCACTATTAAGTGAATTTATTTAAAATTATTTTTGTAGGGATCTGGGCACTTTGAAAATTGTAAGTGCTCCAACAGCTGCAAAATATTGTCGGTTGGAATTTGACGAAATGAAAAAAATTTCCATTGAACATGATGTAAAAACCATATTAAATGACTTAATAACCCAGATCGAAGCTTTGGTATTCGTCCCACCATCATTAAACAGGTTGACGTATGCCGAACAGAGCAGTGAATGTTGGCAGCCCTGGGAAACTAATGGGAACGGGGCCAGTCAAAGTCAAGATCGTTTAAGTAGGTAAGGTTGCCTCGTAAGCCTTGCAACATGGCGGACCATACGTCACATATGTATTTTGCTCATTATTTAATGAAGTTTTTAACAGTGTAGTTTGTGTTTTTGGTCAATATTAAAGGAAATACTTTTAAATACTGTTAATTCCAGTTGTTACCGTAATTTCTTTATTTCCTATTAATAAATTATTTAACAATGATTATTTTAGCTGATTTTTAAAAATTGTATATCGCGCTCTTTCGCCCTCATAGTATTATCCGTCTAGACATCCTTGTTGGCGACAAGGAACCAGCAGTGCGGTACATATGTGACGTAATGAGGCAACCTTACCTAGTTAAACGATCTTGAGTCAAAGTCACTAATAATAAACTTAACTATAGTCCAAGATCCGACTATATAAATGGACCCCTCATTCTTTTTTCTGATGAAATATATATTTTATTTAACAATAAAAGTTATTAATAAATAAATTCCTGGGGGTTTGGTAAACCATATTCTGGGCTGATATCAGAGTCTTTCTATATATATAGGGTCGCGACATACGGCCATATTTGTTTGACGTGTGTTGACGTCACAGTAACCATTTTTCGGCCATGTTCATCAGTGCCAGAGAAATACAGTTTATAGTATTATTAAAATAACCGTTTACAAAACACTTTTTAATTTTTATTAAGTCGCAACCTCTTTAACTAAAAACCTTTGGGAAATCATCTTTCCACAAATAAACACTTTAAAAACAATGCAAAGTGAAAAGCACAAATTCTAGATTAATCATCAGCTGTCACAATATAATGACTTTACCCAGTCTTGCCAACTTTTCCCGGTAGTGTGCTTGCCCTTGCGTCCCCGACCTCAGAAACGCCTAAAGTGGAGGATGTGTCGCAACCTATTCCAAGTATATATAAATTAACCTTGGGCTGATATAAGGTTTGTTATGGTCCATTTATACAGCCGGATCTTAAGGAAAATAAACTTTTTAATAAGGAGCGCTTAATCAAAGTCGGGTCATTCGGCCATATTGCTTTGACGTGTTATGACGTCACTCTCCCATTTTTCGGCCATGTTGTTCAGTGCCGGAGATATACAGTTTATTGTATTAGTAGAACAACCGTTTACACAACAGTTTTTAATTATTATTAAGTTGTAAATTATTTTACTTTAAAAACTTCCAGAACAGAACGATTATGTTATTACACACAACATAGGCCCAAATGGGATTTAGCACACCTTGTTAAGTTTGTCGCGGTTGAGTCAAAGCTCACATTAATAAAAATAAAAATCTCCGGCAAAATCCTAAATTTGTTAAAGTAGACCAGGGTCCCTATTCTCAAGTCGTGAGAATGATCACATCAATAGAACTTTGGGTGTGGTTCTCTTAAAATTTGATATAATTGTATTCTTGAAAGTCGTGGGAATAATTACATCGTTCAAAAGAAACCAAGAGAAATTACTTCTCTTGGTTTCAAGCAGTAGAAGCACACTTACATTGAGAAAAGCCTACGCATAGTGAGTATTTTTGGTTGTTTACTTATTGTTTGACCTCAAAAATTAGGTTTTGGTATTGTTATTTTTTCGTGTGCCTTCTGGTAAAATAAAAACTTCATTTATGTTTTTTACTAATAAAAAAAGCTTTAAATCAAGCGCATCGTTGCGCTGTATTCAAAAATTGGGGAATTAAATACCGAGAGAAACGAATAATGATGTGAACGTTTCCATCGGGTGGAGAAGACTCACTTCTCTCAAAATGGAGAATAGGGGTCCAGGTCGTATAGGCGCCATTGTATCAAAAATTATTCTCTTGGAATTTTTTTGCAGAATCCAGGTTCAGAATAAAAGGCTGACTACGACGATCCATGTTGCCAGCTCGAATTTTGGTCAGAATGTTTTTAAACCGCATTTTTTTACAGTTTCGGTCAGGTACTGTTTATTTGGAGACCTTATCTATACAGGAAAAGTGCAAAGATTTTCGGGGATTAACAACAAAAAATACACTTTGTTAATAAAAGAAAAAATATATTTAGGAAGTAAAAATTGCCAAATCGGTTACTCTACAATTGTTACAAAAAGTTTAAGAATTTTATAAAAAATACATCTTGTCAAACTTTCACTTTGCCGTACATTATTTAAATGGTAAAGTTAAGCCAAATTGCCCATTCTAAATTGTTTAAATGGTTATAACTTGATAAGTATTAATTTTTCGAAAAAATGTAAATTTTTATTTAATAAAAAAAAAAATCTAAACTGTCAAAACAATTGCGGGTTTAAAAAAACCGACCAAAATTTAGCTGGCAACATGGGTCGTCGTAATGATTCTGCAAAAAATTCCGTAAGAATAATTTTTGATACATTGGCGACCTGGTCTATAGAGAAAGACTCAGATTGAATCAGAAAAATATAAGTAGTAAAAAGGACGTTAAAAATAATGTCTGACGACATAGATATCACAGATTTTTTTTATAGTTCAAAAGTAATAGAGCCATTAAACCCAGACAATGACAATAATAAACATTCAGAAGAAAATGGTCATGAAGAAAATGGTCATGAAGAAAATGGTCATGAAGAAAATGGTCATGAAGAAAAGGATTCCGAGGTTAGTATTTAGAATCGAACCTACCACACCATTATAGAGTAAGAGCCCGTGAGCGGCAGAGCTTCGTTATTTTTAAAAGCTGAAAGTCTGTCAGTGCATGCTCCCAATATGGGTAGAAGCAATGGGAGACTATGAAGTTTGACTCGTGGGTGTGTGGCTTTGGCAGGTACCAGGTAACAAAGATTGATGAATTAAAACTTACCTTTTGCCATTTTGTAAAAGCTGAATAATTTTGGATTGTATGCTATTTGGGTACCTATTAGAAGATATTTCCTCAGTCGCTAGACAGTTCCAAACTAAGTTATTTTTTTATTTAAAGTAAAATGTCATTGGTATGTATCGTTATAAAGCTTATAAAAAGGCCTCTATTTAAAAATGTGCAAGTTTAAGTCGTAGGTTAAAAACGGACTACAATATTAAATATCGGATTTTACCTTTTTATTAAGATAATAAATATCTACAAGTTTCCTATTTACACTTTTTTCTATTTTAAATATTAACTGAGCTACAAAGGAAAAAGATATTTGGAAAAAACGGTTTTTTCAAAATATCTAGTAAGCCATGATTTTTTAAAAACTAAGCTCTAAAAACTGCAATTCTTTTCTCCATTTAACCTTTGGTACCTGGTATGTACAGGGTGGGCCAAATTCGACGCTTTTGATAGGAAACTCGTGTTTCTGTATGTTTTACAAAAAACTGACCCCCATTTGCGAGGCTCAAATTTCAAGCCAAATTTACTAATAAAAACCGCAATTCGCTGTCTTGCGTCGTTTACTCGCTACAGCGTGTTTCCTAATTTCTTGCGTTTTCTTTAATCCTTTATAACTTTTTTATTTTTTAGATTTTTTTAATTCTGTAAAAACATTTCTTCAGCAACTTTTCATGTAGATTGCAGATATGATTTTAGGTTTTTTCTAGGGTTGTGCATTTTTGATTTATTTATTTAGTTTTGAAAATTTTAAATGGAACACCCTGTATATTTTTAAACTATTAAAATGGTTAAAAAATTACGTTTTCAAAAATGTGTCGCACTTTATATTTCTTCTTAGCCGTTTCTGAGATATTGCATATTTTGTCATTTATGACTGATATTGGTTAGATAGTAGGCCATCAAAAAGTAATTTTGTTTTACTTTAAACAATCTTGTTATAACTTTTGTTTTTTATAGACTGCAATGACGGGAAACCATTTTTATTAATAATTTAATAACGCAAATAAGGGTAAAAATAATCCTATTTTATAAGTATTTTAAAATATTTTGTTAATGTTTTGCCCTTGAAACATTTTTATCAGGTTTTCTTAATACGTAATATTTTATGGTCAATTAACACATACATATGTGTATGTATTAAACCATACACGTTGTGCCAGCTCCATGCTTTCAATTGACTTTCAGTGTGTTGAATACTAGCAAATGGCGATTAGACAGACAAAAAATGTAAACATGTATAAATTTTTTGATTAAATAAGGGATAGGCTTGCTTTGTTGTTGCTTGAGTTTGTCGCCTTAACACCTTTTTGCAAAAATTGTCCATGAAAGTTTTGATGTGGTACGACGTGTATAGTAAGCGAATTTTAAGTAGCGTCCGTTAACAGTTGCGGCTCGTGCATTGGAGAACAGGGGAGGCTAAAGTCATAAAGACTATATAAACACAGAAAAGAACAGTCATTTTTTTGGGGTACCGCAAATTTATATCAAAAATACGTAAAATGTGCATAATTTCAAACAAAAATTGTGTATTGCCGCATTTATGGTTAAATTTAAAATTTTACGTATAAAACTGACCATTATAAAAACAAAAACAAGGAAAAAGGGTTGTCTTTGAGTTATTAAATATTAATGAATACTTCTTGTTTAATGGAGCCGGTTAACCAATCGCATTTATTGTACCAACTAATATTAAATCATTGATTTTGTCGATCATCTGATGCATTAATTCAAATCAAATTTGGTTGAGGTTTTCCCAGAGTTTTAATAATGTAAAATTTATTATCATAAGATAAAGAATTAAAATTACTTATTAGCAACCAATCGACTATATCGACAGTTTTATTAATTTCGTCCAACTTATCCATAATAAATTGAAAAAAAACTTACCGTAAACACCTTCAAAGAAATTACTTTAAAAACACATTAAAATTATAACCAAAAAGTACTGCTATACTGCCTTTTTCATACACAACTATTACCAAGAAACAGTAAAACGATTTACTGAAATATTTTTATCAGTCTCGGCCCGTCACGCCATTCGGGATAACTAAACCAAAACAAAATCAAACACAAAAGTGACACGAGCACTAACAAAGACCAACCGAGCGTAGCCTCCTCCGGCGGCTTAATTTAAGCGACGAAAATTACGTTTGTCTCTGCTTAATCGGGCTCGCGAAAGCGGCCGGTAGTATCGTCGGAGGCTGGCCTCCCTTGCTACGTATGGCATTTATTATTTCGGGTTGATGGTTTCTTTATTATTCAAATTTTCCCGGTTCGTGGGGGTCTAATGCAGTGTGGTAGGTAGTGATCGTGTTAACTCGGGCATATTATGAATTTAAATTAGAAATGAATGGAAAAGTAATAATACTCAAGCATTTAGAAAAAAATATATTCATAATTATTTGTCAATAATTTTAAATTTATTGCGATGAATACCCTCAAATTTTATGGGGTGGCTAAACCTCCCTTGCCTCCTCTGACGAGCCGGCACTGTCCGTTAGGATTAACAAGCGACCTAAACCTATAACTTTTTGTTATGCCAAACAGAGCTTAAAGGGATATTTTTCTTATTCTTCTGTCTTACAGCTGCTAACAAGCTTGTCTAACAGCTGACGTCATTATAATGTGAATTGAAAAATAAAAGCGCTTACCGCCAATGACAAATTAAATTAAAAAAATAATAGTATAAACTAAAAAATGGTAACTCCAGTTTTAAAAGAAAAATGCGCAATATCTTCAATTGCAACTAAATTAATCCGTCACGTGGTTTCCCACACATACTATTGTTATTGTTATTAATATACATTTAGTCAATTGTGTTTGACTTTTAACCTCAAATTCGGCTATATTTCCCCCTCTTTGTTTCTTCAACCTGTTAGACAGTGGATAGACATCTCCCGAGGCCGCTAACAACCGCTGTGAGCTGCTGTAAGACTGACGTCATTGGTTTGTCAAAAAATGAAAGTGCTTACAGCTGCTGTAAGCAGCTAACAAAGAAAATATCCCTTAAGTGTATTTTAGAGAAGAAGAAGATCAAGTCCGTCAAAGTATGTTTCTTTCACCGTTGAACGCATACGCAGGATCACAGATGATGAAAATGACGATTATTACCAACAAAACTGGCTTTGTAATGAAGAAAATGGATCGGAAGCAGGTAAAAAATCTAGAAATGGCTTTAGAAATTGTAAAAATCACCTTTTTAACACGCTTTTATTAGCTTGGGTTGTATGTATGTATGTATGTATGTAACAGAATCTTTAAGCTTAATTTTCACCAACCTCCAGCGATTCGATTTCTTTGAAACTTTGCACACGTATCAAGGACCCATGACAATGCAATAATCTGCAAACAGTATCCCGTTATCCTGATTAGGATCGCCAGGATAAATAAATTCCTTTATAGATTTTCTATCAATACCAAGCGTCCGCAGCCAGTAAAACCGGAAAGTGTGAGAGCGCTGCTTTTGATCGTTAGGGTGGCATAAAAGAATTTTTATTTTTAAATCAGGTGGCTGCAATATACGTGCCGCTCAAAACGGACAAATGTTATAAGCGAAGCGTTCCTAAGTATATAAACTGGTTTCAAAACGCTGTTTACCATAAAATATTGTAGCATGTACCGGCTACCAGTACAGTTATTTAATACTTTTCGCTCGACGGCTCGCCGCTTTGGCTTGTTATCGTAGCAGAAAAAATTTTGGTATGTAGTAATATAGAAATATGCATTGTTTGACCTATTTACTTGTTTTGTATCACATTTTGTTTAAATAACCCCAAAAAAATCTGTGTATCTAACTCCCTCTTTATGATAGGTACACGACAGCTTAAAGAAAACATTAAAACATTTGAGGAAGACATGGAAGATACCAAAAAGAAATGGAAACATCTAAAACAATCGACCACCATAAACAAGTCCTAAGGGTAGTTGAAAAAGACGAAGGAGGGAGTCGAGCAGGACCTTGACAAGGTGCGCCCAGGTCCTGTTGGTTCTTTGTCAAATAATTATTATGCTGAGTGTTATGACATTTGTAAGTGTTTTTTAACAGGCTTTTATTAGCTTTAATATTACATGTATGTATGTTTTTATGTAACTCTCGTAACCACCGTCATCTATGATTTACTGTGTATAGTCAGAATACAAAGTATTAAACTTCTTTAATACACTTTTGGCGATTTCTAAGATCAATGAGATCTCTGGTGGTCAACGGAGCAACCCAGAAAACAGGTGATTGGACATGTTTAAACATTAAAATAGATATAAATATAATATTATTTATTTACTTCATTATGTTTAACACGCGTTTGTGAGCCTTGTGCGTGAATAGCTGTGGGTTTTGCCTTTATTTTAATCAAAAGTCTTTATTTTTACCTTTATTAAAACGTTTATGATGGCATCAGAACAGGCATTAACATCTAAAATAAAAAGACGTGTGTATAATTAAAATAATATGGTTAGAATTCAAGATTTCCTATCCTTCCACTGTGCACCTACTATCAGGAGTGCAAATGAAGTATAAAAATACTGAGCTTAGCGTCAAAAACAGTTCTTTACTCATTCCGAAAAAAGTTTTTCATGGCGGTTTCTTCACTAATCACCTCTAACAAAAAAGTCTGTTAAACCATCAAGGGCACTATTCAAACTCACAAATCGAGTTTTAACACACTTAATACGTATAAATCTGTAAAATTTACGGCTGTATTGAAACTTAAACTCTTATCAACGTCCCTAATTAGTCTAAAACAATTTTGTTGTAAAATCTAGACCAATATTTAAAGGTATCAAAATTTACATGAGCTCTATGTCCATATTAGAAGATGCACCCTCGTATTTAATTCATTCTGAAAGCGATGCCGCCAAGCACACAAAAAATGATAAAAACAAACCTTTTCGAATGCACATAGCCTCGGACAGAGCCTGATTACATATTTTTAGATAAATAATAAAAATACATTGCTAAAACACGTATCACCTACTTGGCAAAACACTATCTTATTTCGCCTCCGCCTACTATAAAACCAGTGGCACGTGGCGTGGTACTACGAAACTCAGTCGGGTTGCATATTTTTGCTGCAATAAATCATTGTCTCACAAAAAGGGTTTCCTTTACTTTATCATTTTGTGTACTTGGCGGCATCGCTTTTTCAGAATGAATTAAATGCGGACCCATCTTTACTAATTATGTTCTTAAATCCTCGAGTATTTACATCCTTCTTTATTCGCAATAGAAACAGCTTTCCAGTTAGTTCGCTTGATGAGCAGTTGCGATTTCTGCCGGGAATTTGTTAAGTTACATAGGACATTGCGACTTTTTATATTAAAAAACCTACAGCAATCGCCGCAAATGTCAACAAATATTTCTCGTTGCACCCAGACAGACATCTAAAAATAGCCCACTTCTTTGTGAATGTTAATATTTTTACCGTACCCTGTAAATTTATACATTAATTAATTTATTTTTTTGAGCATACGATGATGAAGCAATTAATTCTCTTTTCACGAGTGAATTAAATAGAAGGCAAGAATTATTGAGCTTCACTGGTCAATGCCTGGATTATTTAGAGAGTTGGTAAGAACAGTTGTTGCATTAGTTGCAAAAAATATTCTTATGTATAGTTAGAACCAGGTTTGATCACTCTGGAAGCGATGCCGCAAAGTACACAAAAATGATAAAGTAAACAAACCCTTTTGTTAACAAATGATTTATTGCAGCACAAAATATTTAACCCGACGAGAACGCCACGCGCTACAGGTTATATGGCAGGTCAGAGACGAAATAGAGTTTTTTTAAGTAGGTACAGTGACGGAAATAAAATTTCGTACACTTAGGTTAACATTTATGTCAATTTTCAATATTTTGGTAAACTTGGCTATTTACCTTTTTCTCACCTTAATTATTATTCAATAAAATACATGAGTCCAAAATAAATATATAGTTTATTTTAATCAAATATTAAAGAAAAAACACTGGCCTAATATTTCAAAGCGGCACCATATTTTCCACTAATAAGTTTAAACGTGTGGGCATTGATGCAGTCAGCATTTGTGCATGGTGAACATTGTAAATATTCCAGGTTTCTTCAATTTTATTCCACAAATCATCACTCTTTGTGGATGAAAATATTGTTCTTGTTAATTTCCTTTACGATATTTCCCTAAAACGTTTTCGATTGGATTGATATCAGGGCTTCTTGAGGGCCAAGGTAACAATGAAATGTTATTTTCCAGTAGCCAGTCCGAAACTCTCCTTGCTGTATGGACGGGGTAGTTGTCATCCTGGTATATAAATTTTTCTTGTTCAAATATATTGTTTAACGATGGCAACATAACATTTTGGAGTATGTGTATATAAGCTTGACTATTAAATCTTTCTTGAATACGGTGGCATATGCCTAACCCTCTGAAAGACATATACCCCCATACATTAATAGAAAATCTTCCACTTGTTTTAACATGTTGGCTATATCTTTCTTCGTACCGTGTATTTTGCGGCCTATACACTCTAATCTGCCCGCTATAATAAGATTGAAAAATCTTCTCATCGGTAAATACTACCCTTTCCCAAAATCCATACCTTGCGGTAAATATTCCAGTGCAAACCCCATTCTTTGCTCTTTATTCATATCGGTCAAAATGGCTTTTTAGCAGCTACACTGCTTCTCAATTCCGAATTTTTCCTAATACGATTTCTTGCCGTTCTTACTGTCCCAGGAAAATTAGTTTGGTTGTGTGCTTCTACAGCTGTCTGAAATGGATTGTTTCGCAAAAATCTATCAGATCATTATCTTGATTTTCGTTTGAAATTTTTCTTCTACCACTTCCAGCCCTTCTCTCCAATGATCCTGTATTTTCCCATTTAGTTCTGAGGCTTTGAATAGTGCTTCTTGGTTTCCCAACTTGCTGAGCTATTCTTCCCAGAGAAACACCTTCTTCGAATAGAGTAATTACTCTCGCCTTCTCTAGTTCATTCATTTTCCAAAATTAAAAAAGTAAAATAATATAATTTTGAAATGTGTGACAGATAACAATTTGTCAAGTAAGGTATATTTCCAGGTGATCCAGGTACGCAAAAGCCAACATCACACTGGGAAAAATTAGGTGTACGAGATTTTAATTCCGTCACTGTACGTGATACATTACGTTTTTCCCAATGTTTTTATTTATTTATCTATATATATATATATATATATATATATATATATATATATATATATATATATATATATATATATATATATATATATATAGCGGTATTGTTTTCAGAATGAATTTAATCTGGATCCAACTATAACTGATGTGTGTTAACTGATGCACCTAAATAGTTAGTATTTTATATGATTAATAATTAGGTAAATTGCTTGCTTGTTCATATGAGAATGCCTCAGGTTTGTGGTAGATAATATTGGCTCATTATCTTTAAAAAATATAATCTGTGTCCATAAAATATTACACAAATTCAATTCAAATTTAGAAAATCATTTTGAAAAAAAAACAACGAACCCAGTAGGCCTTTGGTTAATTTCGCATTATTTAACACCCATTCCAATTATACAGGGCTTTCTCTAAAAACGATGTACAATTTTAGTTATTTAGGATTCTATAACCCAACTACGGTTTGCTTAGCAGTTAAAAATGTTTCTTTGTTATATTTTACACATCATTTTTACAGCTTTTAGTGATTATGAACAAGAGTCTTTGGAAAAACTAAAATTTAGTGAAAGACATAACTATATTTGATGGAGTCAACACACTCCGATGTTTAACTTCCCGAAGACGATGAAAATTTTAAATCGGTAACCAATGAAAAGCTCAAAATGTATTTCAAAATTTACAAAGGTATGGTATTTTTCTCTTTCCTTCGAGACTACTAGTAGTGTTATCCATGGCAATGCTTTACAATTCTGGTTTATTGCCTTTTTAACAAACAAGCTGTACAGAAATCACGATATGTCACGCATTGATGACGGTTTAAAATATTGCATATGTAACTTGGACAGAGTATAAATCGTTAGTGGTTCTAACAATGAAAGACGCTATGAATTAATAGCACACCCCTCATAAAAGAACAAGAATACCTACTCTGTATCTAAGTCACATGTAAAATAAAAACGGCAGATCGTGCGTGGACAATTCACTAGAGTAAGTTTTTTTTCAATTAATGCCGTTTAGCTCAGGGTGCGTTCCACTAGCGCTGACAACGCCTTCCTGCTAAAATTTTCCTTTATAGCTCGACGATATAAGGAGCATTTTGAGCGTTGTGAGCGCTTGGTGGGCGCGCCCTCGAGTCATCATTGGCCGGTTGCGGCCAGTGTGCATGGATTAAGAGGCCCCAAGCACAGAGGCAAGGCTGTGTAGGCCCCTCTATTGCTGGAAGGTGGAAGGAAGTATAAAATGAAAAGTTCATCAAAATAGAAAATGTAGTAGGTATAATTTAAAACTTTAAACATTTTTTTCTCGCGGCGGGTGAACAGGCACGTGGCGCGCTCACTCCCCCGCCCGCCATACCGCGCACCCCGGCCGAGACCGTGGACCGCGTCTCCCGCATCGCCTGTACCCCGCGGGCGGGTTGCGCACTCGGTCGGTCGCGGCGCGACGACACGTGCGGCGCGCGGCGGGCGGGGCCCTGCGTGGGTGTATGCGAAGGGGAGTATCGCTATATTGGAAGCTAAATAAAAATACTAAAGTGGTGTTTACGTGGAAATTTTTATAATGAAGTAAACAACTTAGACAAACCAAAAAACAGGTAATATCAAAACATAATTATCATATTCACTAACAGTATGAGGGGTCACTCCCGGACTGCCCGCGCCTTGTGATCTCGGACATGTAGGTGAATCTCGATAAAATGTAGGTATAAAATGAAACGCCAGCAGAGAATGGAGGCCCCTGGAGAACAGGGGCCCCAAGCACGTGCTTGTAGTGCTTATACGTTAATCCGCCACTGGTTGCAGCACTCGAACGATGTTACCAACATTGGTATTTAACCAACATTCGAGCAATTTTTTTGATCTGTTTTATTTATAATGGCGGCTAAACAACATTATTTAAAGGAAATGGCTTTTTCCTAACATTTTATTGATACAAATCATGCAAAAAAATTAAGTCAAACAAAATGTTTATTATGTATTTTTGAGAGAATAAAAATAAAATGATGGTAAAATTAGCTAGGTTAATTTCGACGATTTTGACCGAAGGTGATAAATTCAAATTTCCCGCTTAGCCGAAATACAAGATTTGACAACTGGACAGATGAGAGAAAAGCAAACCGTGCTTTTGTTTGGCTGCTTTGTGAATTGTTTTCTAATATGGAGCTTTTAGCTTTTAGCTTCCTTTTAAAGAAAAGAGCTTCCTTTAGTAGACATAATTTTCATGTGTATCTCACACCCAATTCAGTGTGTGTTGTGTAATTCAATTTGTGATGGCTAGTCAAGAAGGCGGGTTATTCAAGTAGACTCGTTAGGAGCTGTAAACATTTTGTTTAAAACCTTTTAAATTTGTAGTTACCTAAAAAATTATATGAAATCAGGAGTTGCCTTATTAAAAGTTTTAAAGACGTGTATAATAAAAAAATATATATATTTAATTAGTTTTTTTTTGACATTTAACTCTTTAAAATATTTCTCTCTATGTTTTGGATCTGAAAATTGAGGTAAGTGTCCTTAAATAGTTACTATTTTAAAGTGTTTCCTTTGATTTACCATCATCTTTTTAAATTTTATTACATACCTTCTTATTTATTTTTTTTTGTTTTATTGTTACGGTATAAAAATTTATATTATGTATTTTTTATTGATAAAGTTTTCCTGCCTTTTTTCATTTTTTTCGATTACAAAATTCTAAAATATGTTATTTAACTTTTGGGACATTCAACTTATAAACTTGCAAATACTTATTTAATGATAAATGCCATTATCCTAAACGCATTTTTTTTGCCAATAACTTATTAATGATGGATGCCATCATCCAAAAGCATTTTTTGGCATAACATAATGATGGATGCCATCATCCTAAACGCATTTTTTCATCATAAATTATTAATGACGGATGCCATCACATTATCTGCAACACGTGGCCTAATAACGGCCAATTGCCCACTTTCGCGTCTTCTGATACCTTTTGCCAATGCCTTGCCATTAAAGAGTGTTGGTAATGCCAGCAAAATTAACTAAACAATTGACAATACATAAACTGCCATTTTAAGAAACCATTAGTTATTCTATTTTTTTATGAGGGTTATGAAAAATATAGGCTTTACTATGAAGGGTAGAGGGAAGGGGCAACCATCTGGATGTATTAAAAGTGTCCATCGGATAGAGCAACTTAAAGTGGCGCCACAGTAGAAAGTGGAAAAAGCTTTAACCAATGAGCATGAGCATGAAAAAAAAAAATAATATACTAAATAAAAAAGCAAAATAGATACAAATGAAAAAGGAAAATTTAAAATCTTTCCACTTGCTCTTGCGCCACCTTAAGTTGCTTCCTCCGATGGACACTTTTTCAACTTGTCCACCATAAATATGGTACTCCTTCCTCTACCTACATAACTTCCACTAGGCTTCCTGAATAAAATTTATTTACAGGGTGATACAAAACTTACCAAGAAACTTAAAACGGTGATAAAATAATCTCTTTTTTTTTTCGAAATGTTATTGATTTTCCAGTTAAAAACCACATGACTCATATTCAGAGCATACACTAGTCTCGGCTCTAAATATCAGTCATGAAAAAAAAATTGAGGGATTGTAACTTAAAAACCAATTTCATTTTATGAAAGATTTATATGAAGCTGTACTAATATTTAATCATGTAGAAAGCACAGCCTTAAGTTTTGTAATTGATTTTTTAAATCACCCTGTATTACTAAATCCAACGATAATTTTTAGGGAAATGTCAACTTCTGAAAAACAGGCCGCTGAATATATTCAGGAGGAAAGCAGCCATATTTGCGGCCTAGTTGGCTGTAATAACCCTGCCTGTCCGCCCTTTTAGGGTTAAAGAGAACTGCTAAGAGTTCCAGGATAATGAAAGCAGTTTGTAAGAAGTTTATTTCTTTATACATATACATTGCCTTAATATTTTAAAACAGCATCTGAAAAATAGAGTACGTTCTTATTAATACAATAGATTTATTTATTTATTCATAAAGGAACATTATTTTTTCTACTACATTATTCGATAATAGACTATTCCTCCCTCGTATGAGGAGGAGAGCACTTACCCCAGGAGGCAAACTTTTACTTTCTTCCCAGGAAAAGTGTACTTTTCCTCCCTCTACATAACATGGTTTTCTTCCATCCACTGCCCAAACACCTCATATTCTTTTGATATCGTTCTCGGGACGTATTTAGCTAAAGATTTAATGATACAAAATAATATTTCTAAAGTCATTCCACCCTTCTTGACTGCATTTACATTGAAACTGTTAAACACTGATACTGTCGCTGGCTTCGTCAAAGTGACGCTATTTATATGTTATATGTGTAGAATTTTTCCCAGAGGGTCTCTATGTAAATTATTGGTAAATTAAATAATACACGGTCTTTATTTCAATAATTTTATTTATTTAATCATAAGGGATACAGTATTACACTTATATCAATTTCAGTCATCAAAAAAAAAACAAGATTCATTTAACTATTATTACTAACAAATATAAAAACGTATTAATTAATATTTTACTTTTTATGTCAAAAAAGTACAAATTGCCTATACCTTACACTTAGATAAAAACACCTACATTTTGGTACAGTCGTGGGAAAATAAGTATTCGATTGAAACTTTAGAAAGGACACTACTGTACGCCATTTACAATAAACACATTTTGTTGTTGCTTGTCACAACTGACGAAAAGTCAGTGTGACTTTTTCTGAACAAACTTGGTGGATCTAAAATATGATGTAACTAGCAATTTTAACATAGTTTTTAAAAGGAATGCATATAATTCAGATTGATCAAGTAATTTTTACGGCTATACGATTTAAACTATCTAAATATTTGGTCAAATTTTCAATTAAAAACTATGTTTTGGTTTCAATTAGCAAAGATAAGCTAAGGTTTTATCCTAAAATATAAGGTGGTAACGTAGTCTTACCAAAAAAGTTCGGTTTTAATATAAAACAGCCAGAAATCAGCGGTTTATTCCTTGAACACAAGAAATTGGGGATTTTTGCAAAAGAAACATTAAAAGCTATAAAATATAAAGGAAGCGATGTCCGCAAGTAACTTCCCAATAAATGCTCCAGCGCGAACCTAATTCGTCTGCAACAAATTAATCTACTGGATTCAGATCTGGTCAGAGTGCCGTCCAACTCAAAATACTAAATAGCTTTTAACTAATTTCTTTTGCTATACGACTCCTATCTAATAATTAAGATCATTTAACTCACGAGTTGCGTTAAAAATCTTTACTAAACATAAATAAATAACTCCTGTATCAGAAGTATAAGTTAACCTAGCATACGCCTTATCTAGAGATAAATTAAAGAGTAAAATGGCGTCATGAAGTAGCACTAAGCCTCTCCAGACGATGACTGAGCTCCTGAGATATGGGAGACGCGCATTGGTCGCGTTTCTGGTTTTGGGAGTTGCATTCTCCAGACCACTTAGCTTTACCACTGGCGTGAGACTGAAACAACAAAAAACTTGTTAAAACTCAAAATTGAAGTAAAATGTATAAAGTAAGAATATTGGGTAATTTTTAAAGTACTACTCTTTAAAACAGAATACTCACCATGCTTAAATCCCTTTTCCACACGGCACCACAAGCCCCGTCGCATTTGGGGCAGGACCGCTCCATGGCATAACCTCCGCACTCGGAGCAGTCCAAGGACACGTGTTTCTCGGCCCACGAGACACCGCAGGTAAAACAGCAGTTCAGCTGATCACGGAGCTCCTCGATGGTGAGTACGGCCTCGGCGTGGTTGTTGTAGCCCCAGGAAGCGATATCTTCCAGGCTGTGACTCAAGGTGGTCAAAGATCTGAAACAACAGAGAAAACCAGGTCAAATTATGGTTTTAATAATGAAAAAAAAGAGTCGTTTCATACCGTTATTTTAATAAGTTAAAGAAGTTCCAACCAATTTAAGTGAGTTTAAACTTGAATTCACCGGAAAAATTTGCTAATTGAAATCTTGAAAATATTACACAAATAATTTAATTAGCAAAACAAAATACCGGATGTTCTAATTTTGAGTCGGTGTCGACATGGTAACGAAAGTCGGCTTTTAGTATGTTTTTATGTGACAGTCAAATATTCTAACATTATAAAATAAAGACGTCGGTTGCAAAATACGCCAATTGAACATGAGAGTTTAATCACTAATCACGTTTTCACGTTTCAACATCGTGGACAGATACGATTGTTATGGAATTAGCACATAAAGGATACTTAAATGTACGTTTACGTTGGTATCAACTGGATATTACCTAATTAAGTAAATGATTTATTAACATTATAGGGATGTATGATCTGAAATATTCCATTTGGGATTCTAGATAATGTATTTAAAAAAATAAATTTTACGACATAAAACATACATAATGTTTGCTCCAAAACAATGCCTTTTTGGCTTCCGATCAGTAAGCAGGTGCGTTGAAAGATGTATGCCGTTTAACCATGTCTGTCATTACAGAAACTGATTAAATATGGATTTGGGTAATTATGGTAATATTTGAAAGTACATTAAAATAGTTTTCTTTATAATATAAAAGGGGGCTTTAATGCGGAGTCTTAGACAAACATGTTTAGTCATAAGCCACTAAATCTCCATTTATGGTGTAAACCAGTGTGGATGGGTCGCTCCGCTTCCAGGCTTTAAAATGGGTGAGGCCAAGCTGGCGGATTGACTTGATATCAAAGCCATAAATCTGGGATTAATTAACCCCTAAAAATGATTTGATTTGAATTCAATAGCCCCATCTGAAGTTACAGGGTGTGAAAGAGAAGTTTTCAACCCTCTAGGGAAATTATTTTCGGAATAATTCTCGTATGTATAAAACCGGACCTAAACTAACTGAAATAAATAAATAAAAGATAGGGTAATCTATATTTATACCTTGTTAATAACTGAGATTAAAAAGATATGATAACTCAAAACATTTTTGCCTAATAATATATCATGAAAATACTGAAACGGAAAGTACATATTATGTTTTTATAATCGTTCTGACGTAAAACACCTATTGTTAACAAAAATATAATACAAAAACAACATTTCTTTTAGCAGTAGGTAAATAGGATCTGTCATGTTAAGTCCTGTTCTAAAAATATCTCGGTTTCCAACCGGCGCTTTTGGAAAAACGCTTATTTATGAGGTTAAATACATGATTATGTAATATCGTTTCGATATACTTTTCATCGTCTAGCAACCAGACGCTTACAATGCACAAAAATAAATTTTTATGTTTGCGATAATAAAAACGCAGTGGTTTAAGATACTCGGGTGAGACAAAACACCTTTTTGTATACCAAGATAATTTTAGTAAAATTTGTGCCAAACAAAATTATTCCACTTTTTGTTGCTCACACACTTGTAAACGCCGCATTTAGACAGATTTTACTGTTGAATAGATCTTTAATGAGATAAAATGTTAAATTTTTTTCCTTCACGGATTTTTTTTTAGGCGATGAATTTTGTGACGATATAGCACAAATAAAAGACAATAAGCTACAGGTATTTTAATATCCATATTTTTTTCTGTTTTAAATCATTGTTTAAAAATGTCTATTTTTGAAAAAAAAAAACGAAAGGTATCAGACCCAATAAAAAAGTTTTGCTACATCTTAATTTACCCAGACATTATGTTTTTGATTTAACTAATAATAACTTAACCATACATTTGAATGGAAGTCATTTACATATAATGTGCGAAAATGATCTAAGGTTAATGTCGGTGTCGACGAATGTCTGAGTTTGAATTCCGCACGTTTTCCGAACCAAATGTAAGCGACCTTTATCAAAAATGCGCACTTAGCGGTATTGTTTAGCAAAACGAAGCGTCTGATCTATTTTTGAAAAATCTTTTATGTATTTGGTAACCTATTTTATTTAGAAACAATGGCAGGCAGGTAAACGAACTAATCCAAGTAAGTATCATTTTTATGCTTTGTTTTTTGGTCTAATGACCTCTTTTAACGGCATTAAATGTTCTTTTAGACACTCTTGATTATTAAAATCGTTTTATCTCAAAAGTAATCGCAAAAAGCAATAAATTAAAGAAAGAATTGCTGCAACGCTACCTATTCACCAGATTCCGCCTCATGTGATTTCTGACTGTTCACATCTCACAAAAATCATTGGTTGAAAATATGGTTTATCGAAAAAAACTACTTTACTTTTTCGTCGAAAAGTTTGCCAATTTTCCTAAATCATAGCAATAAGTAAATAACTTTAGTTAATATTTTGACATACTAAATAGGTTTTAAGAAAACAGTCCTCCAATAAAAAAAAAAACTATTCGTTACACCTTGATGAGACAGGAGCAATTAAATAAAAATTATTTAATAAATATTTTCAGAGGAGCCAACTATAACCAATTATCGAATGAAAGTGATTTTGAATCTCTCACTTTCTACACACTTAAAATTAACCAACATTCGATAATAAATTACTTTTACAAATATCGCCATATTTTGTCATGAGACATATTTCTAATACTCTTGCTATGCGATTAAAAATAGAAATTGTTTAAAAAGCATGATTTAAATCCTTAAAAGCTTAAAGTACTTATTTAAAAACAATGAATTGGTCAAGTTGTTTTGGCCGACCCGATTTCCTGACCTGAATCCCATACAAAAAAAAGAACTGACAAAAGCTCAAACGCAGAGATTAAGAAAATCACAGATTATCGCAATATTTTGTCATAATACATAATTTCTAATACTCCAGCTATTGCTATACGATTAAAAGTCCAATTATTTAGACGTGCAAGGTTCACATCCAAGCTTAAAGTGCTCGTTTACACAATGAATTATTTAAGTTGCTTATCCGACCCGATTGCCTGACCTGAATCTCATACAAAAAACCTCAAAAAGGTCAGACGCATAGATTAAAAACCTACAATGGGAAAATAATAAAATACATTTTAAAACGAAGAAACCTAGATTAAATTGTGCTTTATCAGTAGACTACATCCATAATAGATAATAATTAAAAATGACCTTAGCTACGGTCAAAAAATGCGTTCAATGATAAAAAATGTAATCACGAGTTCTACTGCGTCTACTTACTATTTCATTAATTATACAAATTCCTGTCTCATCGCTTTTGATATGGATTCTTTTTATTTTTAATTAGTTTTACTAGATAGATATAGATATGTCTGGTTTTAAATATTATTTATAAGAGGTTAGAGAAAGTGTTGGTGGCACTGGTGTACGCATTTTTATCTTATTTAATATCATGACTGAAAAGGTACCAGGACTAAGATTCTGTAAGAAACAGAAGAAAAGAGATCTATTTGTATTGTAATAAATGTCAGATTACCGATTCTATAACCAACCATCTATGGCTCGCCTCAATCGAATAGGAACCGAAGTTAAAAAGGAAAGGGACACAAATTTATATGTCTCTTTTTAGCATTTATCTTTGTCCTTAACTTATTAAAATAAGTTTTCCTTTTCTAGCAGAAACTGAAAAACATCAATTACAGAATACGACTTTTAAAATAGGTAGGATCTCCTCCTTTTCTCTATGTTTCTTACAACATCTCAGCCCAGGTAACCCGCCAATATGGCGGCCATGTACATAACCCCCTTATTATAAATTAACTTTGGCGGACGATTCAAACAAAAAAGATTTGCAACCTTGGTAGATTACTCCAACATGAAAATATAAAATTAAATCGTCATTTTTTTCCTTATCGATACTAAGACACAAATTCGATATTACCTTGCCTCGTGCCCTCGATGTTTTCCGAAACAATTAGCTTACGAAATGGAAAACCTTCACAAATATCTACTTTAAACTCTTATTTCACAATACGGTAAATACGGTTTTATTTTGATTTTGTAAAATCATTTGTTGCGTCAGTTTCATTATTCATGGTTCACAATATTTGATTTTTTAAGTTGCCAAGTTTATCAAAACATTTTCACTTGCTGCTCTCTTAGTACGATGTTAGGGTCGATTCTCACTTTACGTCTTGTTTACTCCCCATATCCGTTACGTTCCCTTTGCATAAAATATTATTAGACGCAAAACATACACTATAGGTATGCCGACTATCCTTTCCGTAAGCTAGATGTTTAATGAGCTCACGGTAACGCGAGGTTTATGTGACGGGTATGGATAGGTAAACGGAACGTATAGTGTAGAACTGACCTTTAACCTTCCACCAGTTTTATGTGGTGGGCACAGAATAAACGAGTTCAAGGAAATTGTCAATATCCAAATTGAAAAACCAACAATTAAAAAGCTTTTAACTATCCACCTCCCAGAACAAAGTCTTAGTAGTAAGGAAAAATTAAATAAATCGACCGAACGGAAAATCCTTGGTCTATAATTAGCTGAGACTTAATTTACAATTAAAATTAACAGATTGTGTAACAGTTCAAGAACAATAAAACAATTTTTAACAATGGAACTTTTGTCTATTTTTAACTCTGTGTAGAGACAAATATTTTATTAATAACACTAGTTTACAGTTAATATGGTCTCAAAATACGAAAATTATGGCAAAAATCTTCCAAAACGTTATATTAAAAAAGAAAGTTTTAATATACAGCATCGCGACGTTGCCAACTTCACATTTTCCTAAGTTAGATAATTGCGCAATCTGGCAACCCCGCGTGGGATATCACCACAACCACAATGTCCCACAACTAAGGCCTAAAATAACGAAAGGCATATATTTAATAATTATAACTAATAACTCAAAATCTATAAGTGGTGGAAAATTTTGGTTGCTAAGTTCACAATCAATATTTTCGACTAGTGTAACTTACCCATGGCTTGAATGGATATCAGCAGGATGATGGACACTTGCTAAAGACATTTTAGTAGGTACTGAAACAAAAAAAACTCTTAGGTTTGTAGTCCTTCCGAAATAATTATTTTAATATTATTTGGAACTAGTTGACCCATGCCCACTTCGTTGGGCGTTAATAATAATTATATTTTTCGCTATGCTTTTTCTTTAATAATAATAAAATATGGCCTATAGCACTCCTGATTTGTGTAGCTTTCTGACTGTGAAAGAATTTTCATGATCGGTTTATTGTTTTCGAAGATTATTCCTTACAAAGCAAACAAAGTTGCAAACTTTACCTCTTTATAATATGTATTAGTATAGATTGTTTTCAAACAGTTACAGTGATTAGGGCATATAAACATAGAGTGGACATGACCACTACCATTACTTCTTAAGTGTCTTGTTTTTTATTAACAGGTAATTTAAAGTCATTAAAATTGTGTACAAAGCAGTTAAAGTATAAACAAAATGGACCTTGAATTGCAAATATAAACGCAATATAACTGCAGTGGTCACCTTGAACTCTTGTTTTTTATTTAATTCCCTTGAGCTGATCTTAAAGTAAGATCCTATTTGTATATACCTAATCCAAAAATAGAACAGCGCATTTTTTTAAAACTAAATTTGCTTGCTGTCCGGCCGCCAAGATCACCCGATTTATACCAAGCGATTTTTTTAATAATAAGAGTCATCTAGATTTTTCTTTAATAAACAGAGTTTCTTAAAGTTATCTCAAATAGATCAAAAAATAAATATAGAAAAATAGAAAGTAATTACCTAATTTAAGGGTTAATTACATGTTTAATGCGTTTTTTAGCGGTTTGCTTATTTCTATAATACCTCATTTGAGGCACCACAATTAATTGATTCATGTTAAAAATGTACTATTTAAAAAATGCCGCTAATAATTTAATTTTGAGAAACCAATTTATAATAAGCATTTAATTGCTTAAAGGTTGCTGTGTTTTTTAATAGCCAAAAACTTTTACCTAATTAACTTTATAGTTAGTTGTAAAAACGGCTTTTTTCAATAAGTTTAAAAAAGTGACTTTGAAGAAACTATATCTGCTAAATTAAACCAGGTATCAAAATGGCTTTTTAAAACTATAATATTTTCTATCATTATCGTTCTAAACAATAGGATAATTGGCTCCATTAAGAAAACAAAATAAACATCAATTGTTATGTCATTTCGTACTAACCGTCATTAAAATTAACGAGTTTCTGATAAAATTTGTATGCAAGTACTCGAGTGAAGGTTGCTTGTTAAAAACCTTTTTAAAAAGGGTAATTACGAAAAAAGTACGACAAAAAATTATATAGGTAGAGGTATAAATAACATAGCTTTTCTAACATGGTTATAATAACCACTATAGAAACACATGTCAGATAACTTAAGTACCCAGATAATGACATATAAAGTGTTATATCTTTTTTAATAGTACCTACCTACGTTTTCTAGAAACTCATTTTGCTTCTAGAACTTTTTTTTAATTTAAAAAAACTCAAATTTCTTGTTTTAGATCAGTTAAATAATTTTTTCATAAATATTTGCATCTATTGGCCATCGAGTTTACCAGATTTAGTATCTCTTGACTTGTTTTTGGTGTGTTTTTTTAAAGATTGACATTTAATCAGATAGTAAAATTGCAAAGATTTCTTGAATGCTCTATTAAAAAATACTTGTGGCAACTTTTTTACTTGTGAAGTATGTGAAAATGTATGTTCCTGATATCTAGTACTAGTTATGGTACCTATTTGCCAAGTTACCTTTAAAGGTGCTTTTACAGCTTAAAATATTTCACGTGCAAAAGTTTTTGGTTAGTTCTGGTTACTGGACCTTGAGAATTTAAAGGTTTTAAAGAACATTAATGTTAGTTAGAACATTATAAGGTCTGTTCGTAGAGAAATCACAAACTAGTCAGTGCCAATCAAATTTTCCAAATACGTCTGCTGACCAATTGGTAACCGGTTACCTGACTAAATAATAATACCCGATTGGCGCTAACTAGTTTGTTATTTCTCTGTGAACAGAGTTATAGGTACTTGTAAGGCCCAAACTTAATGCATTGCCTGAGGCTTTTTTAAGATAACCTAAATGTGTACTATCTTAAAAATCAGTATATTCTCCAAAATAACCACGCACCTAAACAAAATATTGTCTTCCGTATTTTTCTTGTAGCAAAAAACACTAACACTAATCATCAAGCCCAGTCCTTTTAGAAGAATAAGATTTACTATAAAATTAAGTGAAAAATATTTTATAATATTTTGTGTTGCTGATTATACACTAAAACTTACTGTTTTCGTTAACAGCGAAAAGTGCAACAGCTATTGCTCAGTAATCCACAGCAATCTTCAATGCACCAAGTGCAAAACCAAATAGTCCTCAAAAACAGTAACCACTTTTAAAAGTATAGTCCAAGAAAACCGTCAAAATAAAACAAATTCAGTGAAAATCACCGAAAGAGAATCCGAAAAAACTGTGTCAGAAAAATTAGCACACTTTTGATCGAACGAAAATCAATTCAACAAATGTTGCGAGTCAGAGAACCGACAAACGTCTGTTGCTTTGCGTATGTTGCGCTGTATATATAGACGAGAGGCGGGTGGGCGAGGAGAGGCGGGTTCGTGACGTCACAAAAATACACGAAACTCTGTGATGAACTATGTTTACGTTTCGATTTATCGCTTTGGCGGGACGCCGGTACTGTTTTTGACTCCATAGTGAACGATCTGTGCATCAGTTGGTACGTTTGTTCCGAGAGGCCTATGCTGGTTTGGGTACGTCTTGTTTGGGCACCTAATAAAATTTTACCTTTTTTGACCCTTTATTTCTGGTTTGATCACCTCGACAAAAATGCATAATTATTTCCTCTTGTTTGGTACCTATAGTATCTACTATTTTTCAAAATAAGGGGTTATATTTCGAAAACTATTAAAGATAGATTTTTTTATGCTCAAAAGTATGAAACTTTTATACAGGACGTATTTTCATATTCTTCTTGATTATAGTTGAAAGTGGGTGGCAAAATATAAATGTCATAAGTCACTATTTCTACTGCAGAATTAAACGTCAACAAGTCAGATTTGTTTATACCTGTTACCTATTTATTTTGACCCCTTTAAATTGACAAAAGGAACTAAGAGCAACATTTACAACCTCCTGGAACAAGCAGCAACACACAGAAACATTTTCATAAACATGTTAACAGCACCAAAAAGTTGCCCTATTTTGCTTTGGAGATATGTACCTCTTACTGCACTAATTAAACCTGAAAATTTGCTAATGCCTATTGGTTATTCTGTGCCTATTGGTAAGGATAGTTTGATTATTAAAATCCAGTGAAAAATTAGCAAAATTTAGCTCTACATTTCTTCTTTGGCATCTTTGTTAAACGAAATAATGGACCTACATCAGCACCGGACTTAGACTTGGGCGGCCCATAGGCAGAGGATGTGGTGGAGGCCCTAAATCAAAAACGACCTCCCTTTCCTTTTTTCTTAAACATACCCCAAAAAATTTTGAACAGAAAAAAAGAAAAGGTCCTCACATTATTTAACCTCATTTGTTCCAACATTTTCAAATACATACCCCAAATATCTTTTCATCAATAGATGAAACTACCTAACCTACTACTTTTTGTGGCGTGGTAGAGGCTCTCTTGTGGTGGCGGCCCTAGGCAACTACTAGCAAGTTTATTATTTAATCAGCATTTAAATTCCAAACCACTTTAATAAGTATTGATTTAAATAAATGACTGCATCTACCAATTTTCTTGTGAATGTGATCGAAGTATACATTACGGAAATAAACAGATCACTTGAAGTTATGAGTAAAGAATATAAAAAAAAACATACAGAACGAGGTAACATGTCGCTGTCACAGGTTGCCAAACATGCATGTTCAAACAACATTGCTAAGTAGTCGCCTGAAGCAAAAATTCTTCACAAAGATACTCACCCAAAAAGAGAAAATTTAAAGAAGCTGCAATAATTCAAATTAACTCAAAATGTTTTTATAGTGGCCAACACTTTGGCCACTATAAATTGATAATGAATACCTAGTAAGTTACTCCGGTTACTGTAATTTTAAACCAATAAAATACGTTTTTTAATATGGTAACTAGGGTTACTGACTTTTTTAAACCAATGAAATACATTTTTTGTTCAGGTGTTTTCAATTTATAGTGAACAGAGTACAGTTAGTATTGATTAAATACTAATCCTAAAATGTTTTGCAGCCATTGTTAAATTGAATAAACTTCGGGTGAAACCAGTTAAGATACATACCAATCAAAACCTTGTGTAACTAATTAACAAACGAAGATAATAAAACCCAGACAGTAGTGTTAAAAAACATAACATTGATTAACACCTTCAAGGAAAACATTGTTGATAGCTGTAAACGAAAAACTTTTTTATCAGCTTTTTTATGTTAAGTAGTGGTTTACATGTATTTAAAGGGTACAATAAAGTAAACAAAACGTTTAAAATATACGTCACAGACATTCCTTAACATGAAACTACAACCTAACCTTCGACATAATCATCAATTTTATGTTTAACCAATTATAACCGCGGTAATAATTGGTGACAACTTTGACATATAATACATTGTTTAAACGTCAACATAACCGATTAGTAAAAAAAAAGTTTTAGAATTGGTTCTTCGCCTAAAATTAATGAATGTATTTCGTATAGTAAATGTCTGTTTAAGGACGTTATAGCTTAGCCGGCCATTAAGCAAGATATTTGGCAAAACTCTTTATGGGGACCATTTTTTGTACATTTTATGTTTGCTGTTCGACAAGAAGAACATATTTTTTATGATTTGAGAATGCATAAAGTAAAAACTGGCTAGAAGTCAAAGAAAGATAAATCTGGAAAATAGGGTGGATGTTCAGTCATTTCGTACTTTAATTTACTGATTTCCACGATGGTTTTTGGAAGAGGTGTGATAGGCTGGGTTGTTTTGACGAAAAACACTTTTTATTTTTGCTTTCTTATGATTTTTTACATTTAGGTGTCTTAAAAGGTTAAAATATTAATCTAAATTTATGGATTTACAAAAAAAAAAGAAGTAGTAGTTGATTATACTACGTGAATCAGACAAAAGCGAACTTTAAAACCTAAAAAATAAAAATTTAAGTGTTTTTTAATGTCTAGAATCAGATTTAAGCATGAGAAAAAAAACATATTTTTTGTTGACCGATGTAACTCATTCGAAGTAAACATAGTCAAACGGCGGGCAGGAAAAACAATGTAATAATAACACAAAAATCCGTATTATTTGTTTACAATAAAAACACTGGTTTTCACTGCAACTAGAAAACATAAATGTTTTGAGAGATGGTAATTCCTATATTTAAATAATACATTTAATTTTCTCAGTTTCCATTTTTCTAGAGATCATTCATGGAGTCGACTGGAATCATCATGTCGTAGTCATCATGATCACGAGTGAACCGAATGATATTGTTTTAATTTGCTGTAATCATCTTAACTTTATGATATTTAGTAATATTCGTCTGATCATTTTCATTTGTTGTCAAACTAGTATTTTAAAGTCCAAATATGAGTTTTGAATTAGATGACACCTAATCTTCTATGACATTAAACATGCACAAATATAACCTTTTCATATGATGACTCATCAAATAATAGAGAAACTCATTTAAATGATCTTGTGATCCTCAGAAGTAAAAGTTTTTTTAGTTAATTTTTACGATCTTGACAGAGGTTAAAGGACACCATGACCAAAAATTTTCTCCTGAATTATAAAACTTGCTGTTTAACAGTAATATTGCATAAAAATTCGTTGCTTACTAAGAGTTCAAAATAGTATCCAAATCTAAGTAAAGTAGGATTGACAGTTTTGTTTAGTTCCCTGTCGAAAACCTGCACCTGTCGCAAATACTTACATCTAGCTATTCATGAACTGTAGTATTCCGTTTTACTGACTCAATTGTTTATTAAAAAGTTTGTGTAACTGAGACAAATGAATAATTGAAAGCAGCATATTTAGCAAATATATTTTCATTATGAAAAACCATCCCAAAATAATTATCTACATATTTTTGTCTAAATGGGAACTTACTACACATCAAAGAAAATACTTTTAATGCATTTTATATTAAAAATTATGGCTAAATGGGCATTAATGTTTAAATATTATCTGCCTGCGTCAACATGCTTTGCGGACTAATTAAAAATAACTTTATTATATAACAAAATTCACATTTATATTTATAAGTAGTTCCTTTAGAGACCCTAAAAAGTGATTTTTCCGCTCCCATTTAGTATAAATATACACTATATCCGTAGTAAACGGTAAAAAAATTTTAGGAAGGCCTATACTAATTCTTTAATAAACTTTTGAAATGTGGATTTTTAGGGGAAAGGGGGAAATACTCTAAGAAATCATTCTTTTTTGAATTTTTTTTTTTTATCTTAGTGTTCCTCTTAAGGTCACTAGCATCTGGTATAAATTTTGTGTGGGTGCCATGTCCAAGTTTTTTAGATATAGTAATCTAAAAATATTATCTACGCCAGTGCTGTTCTGTCTTCCATAAATGATTAAGGATAGGTAGTAGTTATTAAAAAATAACGTCCGAGGTGGCATTACCGCGTTGTCTAAAAGGTGCTGTGAAATGCAAATCTGCATGTTTCAGTGCTTGGATAACGTTGACGAAACAGGGTAAAAGATGGAGTTAAACATCTAATAACGCGAGACTCACGGTAGTTTGGTATTTAGACATAAGCCTTTGTAAGATGTCTCAAAATTAAAAAAAAGAGATCATAGCAAATTTGGTAACGTCGCAAAAGAAGTACCGACTGCGATGGCGGTAAAATAGAAACACTCGATTGGATCAGCAAACTGGTTACTAGAGAGTCAGTCTTTGTTATGCAAGGTCAGTAAACCGTCAAAAAAATCTGACCGGTCAATACCTAAACATGCGACCTTCCACAACCGTCTAGGTCCAAAAAAAAGTGAAAACCAGATTTGTTGTGAAGTCTAAAGGTCAATGTTTTTCAGCTTAAAAAATAATCAAATAATTCTTAAAACTAATCAGAACACACTTGTGTTTCCCTTATGAATTAAAAATCCAAACAATCATTGTTATTGTTGGGAATTTCGATAATTTTAAATAATAATATAATTAACATATTGCTGGATTAGAAATATTTGTTTTATGGCTATTAAAAATACATTAAAATAATAGTTAACTTTCCTTCCATACTATAAGTATACACCAATGCAAAAATAGTAATTTATGTATACAGGGTGTCCAGAAAGGTAAAGTCTTAAATGATAGGGGTGAGAGTGAACCAAAACAATTTTAGTACTTCACATAAAAAACAAGTTCCCTCGCGCTTTCATAGAGAATTAAAAAAATAATAAATTTTAACTTTAGAACTGTTCCCACAGTACCATAATTTTTGGAAGACTAAATAACTTTATACTAATGCTTCTTTTCATAGGTAAACGGCTGTTCAGTAAGTCAGGCTTATACAGGGTGAGACATTTTTTTTTCATTTTATTTATGCATTTTTGTCACAGATAATTTTGACATTTTGCTTTGACCGTTTAATTTATTCATCTTTTTCTACAAAATAGGTATACTTTATTTGAATCGATATCTTGGACCGTTTTTCATAAAATCGCATTTTAAATCCAGACATAACAGCATTTAATAAAAAATTGCACTTTTTGAGAAAATCATTAAAATGTGGTAAAATTATTAAAAATGTTGTTTGTGAGCCTCCTACTCTTTATAATACAGATCACTTGCGTAGCGATGGGGGCAGTTAACCCCGGGCCCCTAAAACGGGAGTATCTAAAAGAAAAAAGGTTTTTTTAACTTAAATTTTAGAAGAAAGGGGTCCCCAACCACAAAAGGGATATTGAGGCGAGGACCTGTTTTTTATTGTCAAGTATTTTGTTAGAAAGAAAAAGTACAGAAAGGGTGGGGCCCCGACCTTAAGAAAGGATATCATGTTACAGTGGAAAAGCCCCATTTCCTTTTTATTTCTTTGTTTTGGTCTCCAATTTTTCAACAAAAAAACATTTATTTACTGAAATGCTATGGGTCTCGCCTTGACTTGCCGCCCCAGGCTCCAAAACCTCTAGCTCCGCTACTGATACAGAGAGAGACTGTTTTTTATAATTTTACTATATTTTGTTAAATTTCTCAAAAAAAAACTGATTTTTTTATAACATAAAAAAAATGGCCTGGACTTAAAATGCCATTTTATGAAAAACGGTCCAAGATATCGATTTAAAAAAGGTATACCTTTCTTGTACAAAATGGATAAGGGAATTCAATGGTAAAAACAAAATGTAAAATTTGTCACCGGTGTTAAAAATGTATACCTTTGTTAAAAGAAAAAAAAATCGTCACACCCTGTATAATTCCAAATGACTCAACAGCCGTTTACCTATGGAAAGAAGTAGAAGTATTATATTATTTAGCTGCTCAAATATCATTGGTCACGTGGCTGTTTAAAAGTGATAATTGAAATACTTTTTTAACCCACTTTGAAGGTCATTACGTATCTGCTTACCGAATCGGAATGAAACTTTTATATATGAAATACTAATATGATTTGGGCCCACTAACTTTCCAGACACCCTGTATAGCATACAGTAATACTTTTTTTATGAATAGGAGTTAAAAAAAGGAGTAGAAGAGTAAAAATAGACAGTTTATGGATGTGCTGCATACTATATTATTTCTACAACCGTATACATTTTATAATTTTAATTTCTGCGCTGGTAAAATTTACGGTAACTTTATCTTTTGCTTTATTTAATAGAGACATTTTGCACCTCTTATTTTGCAATTCCGTTGTGGTTAACGGTATTCTGAGACTGCGCAGAAACGCAAACACGATCCGTTATCGTTATTAACCATACCGGACTCCTTTAATTACGGATAAATACCGAAGAGCTTATCGTTATTGGTAAACTGCGTGGTTGCCAAATTGTAAAATTTTAATATCGATTATTTAAGAAGGTTGAAATTTTAATACCGTATTAATTAAAATATTATTTATACATAACGAATAATTAGCGAAAAATTCATAGCAGTAAGAAAAATAAAATAGTGTAAAGAAATTAAAACGGACTTGCATTTTTAAGGATGTTTTAAATCAGTAATTAATTTACATGTTACAATCTGGCACACTTGCTTTTTGCTTATACTGTATTGTTTACATCTACTTTAAAAAACAAAATCAAGGGAACTGTTTGCATATATTAAAAAATCAATATATAACTTATGGAGAATAAAAGTAAATACTGATTTTTCGCAAACTTTAAAATCGGTGAACCACAGGCAAAAATAAGGTTATGGGTCGAAAGCGCAGACGCAAGATAAATTTCTTAAAAGAGATTGCAAAATCTCTGTCTAAAACTGCTGCCGTAATCGTTATGTTTAATAACGATAACCATAAGGAGGCCAAAAATAGTCTGTTATTTTAAGAGGTGCAAAATGTCTCTAATGTCGCGGTTATTGTTACACTGTATACATTCATATTAAAATAAATTGTAGTGAACACTGAAACAAAACAGTAATTTAAAGTATAAAAAAATGTTCTTTTTTCACTTTATGTAGTGTACCAAACTATCATAAAACAGCATTATTAAGGGGCGTAAAAAATACACTTTAAAGAGTTCATTGTCTTATTCATACCTATCATGCTAAAGAAATAATAAAAAGGTGATACGGCGATTTTGTTGTTTATATGTAGATGACATTTTTAAACGTTTTTGCACTTCGAAGATATTCATTTCATTGCCAAACAACGACAATAAGATCAAAGGTAAATAACATACTCAAAGAATGATTGATGGTATCAAAACGTGGCTAAAAATATGTTTCTCTCTGATACGATGGACAGTTTTTGGCATTTTTAGCAACGCGCAGTAGCATATTAACCATACTTTTCAATCATCCTCACTTGTAAATCATCAATAACATTATTGAAATTGAATATTTTATATTCGATTTTTATTAGGCGGAGATATAATTTAAACAAATCGCACTCAAGGGGATAAAAAATAGTTTTGCAAAAGCGCAAAAGCGTAAATATTTTCTCTATTTTTGCGTGTTGCGTTACAAACACTACAAAAAACAAAGGAAATCATACACATGCCATTGATTAAATTCGCAATATCTTTATTTTCGTATCTTTATATTTTTGGCGTAATTTTCTTGATTTTATTTGAAACGTAGAACAGTTCAGAATAAAATATATATATTTTTAATATAACATTATTTGATTTCTTAGGATGCAAGAGAAGCACCCTGTGGGTGTTTTGTTGTTTAGAAACTTCTTCTTGTTTGGTACCCTAAGGGTGTGCTTATAATTTAATAATATAGACAGACATATTCATTCTTAGTTTACACGAGCGTATAATGCCAATTAGCCAAATGCAAATTTGAATAAAACCCTGTGTAAAGACTCTTAAATCAGTGTTAGTCTTATTGCACTACAATAGTTCTGTTATTATTACTGAGTATAGGTGGGGGTTAGTTCTGGTTAGTTAAATCTTTTTTTGTAATTTCTTAATTAAACCCAAGACTAATACACACTTTATAAATCCACTTAAGAATTCTCCACGCACCTTTAGGGTACCAAACATGAAGAAAAAATTATGCATTTTTGTAGAAGTGTCCAAACCAGAAAACAAAGGGTCAAAAAAGGTAAAATTTTATAAGATGCCCAAACAAGAAGTTTCCAGACCAGCAAAGTCCACTCTTTGACATTCTAAGAAAACTGCTAAAATAAACTAAATATTGGCTAATTCTTTGAAACCGCATTCGTCGAGATACCTGTAAATGAACAAAAAATACCCCAAAGCTCGTCGGTGGGCAAGAAATAGAAGATATTAGGGAATTATTGGAATAGGCAAACAGTGCTAACAGTATTAAGGAAAAAACCTTATTTTATTACTGCTAAACCTTAACGCGCCTATGTGAAGAAGTGTTATTGGTCAACATGACATGCTTGTAATATTTTTAACCTAAAATTGGAATATTATTTGTTTTTATTTATAGTCTATTTTATTTGTTTTGTACAGTTAAAAATGGAGACGGTTTTACTTTTTAGTATATTTTAAAGACAAAATTTAAAAATAAACAAAAATTACTTTAACCCTTAACCTCATTTTGTTTTCAAATGTCAAAATAAGGAAGGGAAACGACCTACTATATTTTGGCACAAATAAAGTCTAGCAGGAACTTTAATAAAGTTTCCCTTATTTAAAACCACTACTGAGCATGCGTAATGTCAAAAAACTGCTGAATTTATTACTGCTAGACCTTATATGAATTCCAATAATTCCCTATTTTCTAAAAATGGTGTTATTATTACTGCGAATGGCTCTTCTTTAAATAAAATCAAGAGTGCTGCTGTAGAATAAAGGATCTGATTTGGAAAACAGACCTACGGTACAGTATACGGGTTAGTTCTGGTTAATTATAATGAAATGAAGTTATTTTCGCTAGTGACGACAAAATCAAATTGTTTTTTCTAAAAACTCGAACACTGACTACATTTTAATTGCCAGAAAACCCAAAAGCTTTTTAAAAATATAAATTTTCGGAAAGAAGTTCATAAAATCGATTTGGCACAGTAATGACCTAAATATTTTCGAAAAATTACGTCTAAATGGGTTTTACGAGCAAACATTGGCATTTTATGAGAAGTTTAGAAGAAAACACATGTTGTTTTATATTTTTCTAACGGATTCTTGGGAAGTGATATTAGAAAAAAGCCAAATTGTAATGCCTGGAAATTTAGACCAAAATGTGTACTGACATCAGTTTTTTAAATTCTTTATTTAATTAAAAAAAAACTATAAAGTTAAGGTAAGTTGAGGTAAATATAAGTATAGATTTAGAAGAAATTGTTTGAGTTTTATTATTTATATAACTTTATAAAAGTCTAGGGGTGTCTGGTTCGGGAAGTTTTCTGACCATTTATCAGGTCGTCATCGTCAACCAACGATCCAAGAAGCGTTGTCTATATCTTTTGCCTTTTCTGACCTTTTGTCGGTGGTCAATAAAGTAATAAATAGAAAGCCCCATTTATTTATTACTTTAAGGTTTAGCAAAACCATTTTCAATAGCAACTATAACAGCTTCTTCTAAAAGCTGTAAGTATATAAAACCCAGGTAAGATTTTCGATAATAAAAATTGAAAAAGGTAAAAGACATAGACCTCCTGCAATTACTATGTACCGGGCATGTAGACAGTAGTAATATCCTAAATATTTTAATCTAATCTAGAGGTGACAAAAATAATAAAATGGAAAGATCAGGGCTTCCCCAGGTATACTGTAAAAGGATGCATAAAGTTAGCCACTATTGCTATATTATAAGCAGGTAGGAAAGAAATTGTGTTTGAAAAGCTCCTCCAAGTGCCTAGAATTTAAAAACTAGCTAGAATGAAGGGGTCAATATCATCTTGTCGTGTCTGTTTCGGCGTGGCCATTTCAGCGTCGCCGTTTGGACGTGGAGCCAAACCGCCGGAGGTGTTTCCGGCGTCTGCCACTTTGGCTCCCGAGTAATATCTTTTAGGTTTATAATCATATTTATGGCGAAAAAATCTATTTTTATTGTATTATTATTACAAAGTATTATTAGACAGAAAAATAAACTGCCACGCCAAAACGGCGAGGGCCGAAATGCCCCATCCCGAAAATGAAGAACTGGATGTTGGAACGAATTAAAAATGGCTAAGATTTGTGTAAAATGCTATTTTAGTTAAGTATGAGTTATATACAGGGAGTATTCAGTGTAGATGTCGAAATTCAATCATTCCAAAATAAATGTGAAGGACTAAACTAGACAAGTTGCCAGACAAGGTTTTTTGTGATATTATTACTAATTTTTTTTTACACCTTAAACCCTAGATGGACAGAGGTATTGCGATTCTAATTTTACAACGATCAGGTGTTTTTGCTGGTGATAATTTAAAAATATATTGCCCAAGGTTTAAGAGCTTTTATTGCTTTGGAGCCAAAAATTATTTCGCGAAATTTACAACCTAATCTTTGAAGTGTTTTAGGTAGTATCATGCAAAACATAAATGGCACAAAACATGTTTTTGAGATAAGGTTCTAGCACTAGAACACCTAACAACAAAAAAGGTGTATGAGGTCTATAGTAAAATTGTATCATTTTTTTTAAATATTATATTGTTTAATATGTTATATATTGAGTAGGTACTTATCAAAAATTTTTATAATTTATTATTATTATTATAACTTTATTATTATTAAAAATAGAAAAACAAATATTTGTTTTTATTTGGTCCCTAAAGTTTTCAACTTGAGGAAGAAGGTAGATGAGCCTTTTAACTTTAATACACGCAGAAGTCAAAGGGTTATAAATCTGGCAAACAGGGTGGCAAACATTCTTACTTTAATTGTCCTGATGTTTTTTTTTCTCTAAACCTGATCTTTTCTCTGGAATTTTGATATTGAGCTGATTTAAAGAATAGTAATAATACACTGAGTGTATTATTTCACCAGTTTGAAGAAAACCCACCAACAAACCTAATTTTTATTCTATAGAAAACTGATGATAACACTTTTGAGGTAGTACAGGCTGCAATTTGGTTATTATTAGAGATAGAGACCTGCGGTTTTCGTAAAATGTTGCTATACAGGGTGTTCATTTGAAAACTTTCCACTCAAGTTATCTTCGAAACGAGACAGATTTGAGAAAATCGCCGAAACACGTCAAGATATTTATTGAGGGGGAACGTTTTTACAAAAATTGAACGGCGCCCCTTTAACCCCTTAACCACCAGAGCCACCACCCCAAAATTCTTAAATGAGAAGGCGGGTCGAGTGATACATCATTTTAAAGCTCCTGACGATTACTTTATAACCCTAGAATATGAAGTCAATATCTTCACCTATTATAAAATGGCGGTAAATTACCTAAATACCTGATTTGGATGGTCAGAAACTAATAAAGTTAGAGGTACTTAATGTGGTATTTTCTTAAAGCTCATTTAAAGATCTTTTTAATGGTAAACTAATATACAGGGTTCTTAAATAAAAAATATGTACTTTTTCTTCTACCCTGTATATTACTACCAGTATCACCATTAAAAAGACCTTTAAAAGAGCTTTAAGAAAAGCACCACATTAGGTACATCTAACTTTATTAGTTTCGGAAATATGGCCATCCAAATCAGGTATTTAGGTAATTTTTAAAGTACCGCCATTTTGTAATAGGTGAAGAAATTGACTTCATATTCTAGGGTTATAAAGTACTCGTCAGGAGCTTTAAAATGATGTATCACTCGACCCGCCTTCTTATTTAATAATTTTGGGGTGGTGGCCCTGGTGGTTAAGGGGTTAAAGAGGCGCCGTCCAATTTTTGTAAAAACGTTCCCCCTCAATAAATATCTTGACGTGTTTCGGCGATTTTCTCAAATCTGTCTCGTTTCAAAGATAACTTGAAATTACTTTTGGCCCTCGTAATATGTCTCATTAAACCAACATTAAACATACCTTTAAATAGGTATTAAAATTAAAAACATATTCATTTTGTTGTTCCCAACATGCAAGAAACGCATTTCTATTCTCTGCCCTTTCGAAACTCGACCTTTGACATTTCCTACGCAGATTATTTAAATCGTTCAGTGTCATGTGCCTTAAAACGTCTACAATAAGTTATTTTAAGCTCTCGTGCTATTTTTAACGCTAGTAATACATCAAATAAAGCCAAATCCAATAAATAACAGTAAAAATAGACTGGGGGACTTAAAGTATTAAATACCTAGTCAGTCAGTCACACTTCAATATCCAAAATACGTTTTTGTATTTTCCATCATTATTTATAGAATATTTACGAGAATCAAAATCTCGAACTTAAAATATTATGATTTATCTCCCATTTTTTGACAGGAAAACATTTCGTCGTTTAAAAACGTCGTATATTAGTGATGTAACAATGACGTCTGTAAAATGTTTACTTGTATTGCATACGCTCTATCTTTTAAAACTCCCCAAAGTAAAAAATCGACTGGATTTAGATCTGGTGACCTTAGAGGCCAGGTCACTGGATCTTAATGTTTAACCCGGTTGTTTATTTTGAAAAAATGCATTTAATGCATACTGGTCTTGTGCTAAATGTCACTTTTTAAAAACTTTATCATCCTGTTTTCCAATATTAAAACATTTTGAAAATAGGTTTATTTAAACTTTTCAAATATACTTTCTGCGTACGGCCCTGGTAATCTGTCTCATTAAACCAACATTAAACATACCTTTAAATAGGTATTAAAATTAGAAAAATATTCATTTTGTCGTTTCCAAAATGCAAGAAACGCATTTCTATTCTCTGCCTTTCAAAACTCGACCTTCGACATTTCCTACGCAGATTATTTAAATCGTTCAGTGTCATGTGCCTTAAAACGTCTACAATGAGTTATTTTAAGCGCTCGTGCTATTTTTAACGCTAGTAATACATCAAATAAAGCCAAATCCAATAAATAACAGTAAAAATAGACTGGGGGACTTAAAGTATTAAATACCTAGTCAGTCAGTCACACTTCAATATCCAAAATTTGTTTTTGTATTTTCCATCATTATTTATAGAATATTTACGAGAATCAAAATCTCGAACTTAAAACATTATGATTTATTTCCCATTTTTTGACAGGAAAACATTTCGTCGTTTAAAAACGTCGTATTTTAGTGATGTAACGATGACGTCCGTAAAATGTTTACTTGTATTGCATACGCTTTATCTTTTAAAACTCCCCAAAGTAAAAAATCAACTGGATTTAGATCTGGTGACATTAGAGGCCAGGTCACTGGATCTTAATGTTTAACCCGGTTGTTTATTTTGAAAAAATGCATTTAATGCATACTGGTCTTGTGCTAAATGTCACTTTTTAAAAACTTTATCACCCTGTTTTCCAATATTAAAAGATTTTGAAAATAGGTTTATTTAAACTTTTCAAATACATGTTTTTATATGTATCACCTCTTTATATGACAGTAGTACCTCTGATATTTTGATAATTTGTGGTAGTACTTTATGCAACAAGTGCATAAAGTAATATTTTTTTTTACGAATGGAAAGTTTGATAGCACGAGCTGTTAGACGCAAGAGGAGTAAAAAGACACTTTATGCATGTGTTGCATATGATATTTTTCTATGCCCGTATAAGAATTTTCCGAATTAACATTCTACACATATTTAAATTATTTATATTTATAATTTTAATGTTTGTAGCACCGCCATTATATTACAACAAAAATCATGGCCTCCTTTTGTTTAAGAAACAATAATTATTCTCTTCATAGCTATGCATTTATTTATTTAAAGATACTTAAAAATTGCATGTACATATTTTTGTAGAAATAATGCCTAAAAGTATAAATTTCTTTTCAATTTCCGTGTCATTTAAATTCATTATTAATATTAATTTTCGATAACTTCTATTAAATTTATTCGCAAACTGTTAAATTTTTAATTTAATGATACATGCAACACAGCTTTTTTTTAACGGTAGTAGAATAAATAATAGTTTAAAAAAACTAAAAAACACGCTTTTATATGCAAACCGAACTAAAAATTAGAAAATAATTTTTCATTACAAAGAGTTTGTCACTTCAGAGTAAAAAGCGTGGAGTGCATTTTACTATTTTTTCATAACTTTTCCCTCATAGATATTGGCAAATATAATAATTATAACATTTAATATATTAAGCACCCCACGCTTTACTCTGAAGTGACAAACTCTTTGTAATGAAAAATTATTTTCTAATTTTTAGTTCGGTTGCATATAAAAGCGTGTTTTTTAGTTTTTTTAAACTATTATTTATTTTTCATTTTTTAGTTCGATATATCAATTAGTTTTTTAAAATAAATGCTCCAGTTTATTCACTAAAAATTCTTTGCACACAATTCTTGATTTAAAGCTAAAGTGGCCACATAATTTTCACCTTTTAAAACTCCGTTTTCTATGTATTTTACACCTTTTATTATGAAATTGAAAAGAGTCAATTAAAAACGCAGCAAGTTATGCATCAATTGCCCTTGCGCATTCGCCATAACTAAAAAAAAATGAATTTATTTATCCTGGCGGTGCTAATCAGGATAACGGGATACTGTTTTTAAATTATTGCATTGTCATCGGTCCTTGATACTTGTGCAAAGTTTCAAAGAAATTGAATCGCTGGAAGTTGGTAAAAATTAGGCTCAAAGATTCCGTTACATAGATAGATAGATAGATAGTTACAACCCAAGCTAATAAAAGCGTTTTAAAAATTGAGATGAAAGCTCTAGAATTTAGCTTAAGCTTGTGTTGTCTCCGACGCGAAGCGAGGGGAGACAAAAACCGAGAGCTAAAATCTAATTTTTTTCATGTAAAATACACTATTTTTTGTGACGGGAAAAACGTAGACCTAATGTTAAAAAAGCATAATATTACGATATATTAAAGTCAGAAAATTAATGATGTGAAATTTAAAAGTTTTTAATTAGTAGGCTTTTGTATGGAAATGTAAGTTTTTTTATAACAAATTATTTTACATTTAATATTTACCTTTACCTATATACGTGTATTTATACTGGGTGATAACTAAATTACTATATAGCAATTTATTTTTCTTTAGTGCAACCGTACTGTTTAGATTTAGGGACATTATATTGTATTATCGGATGCCAATTTTAGATATAATAGCATCTGTGTATTACTTCCGGTTTAACCGGAACTGATAAAAACTTTGATATGTTAAATGGAACACCCTGGGTTTTTTTTAGAATTTGAATTTACAGGTCATTCCTGATATAAAACCCTAGATATATTCATAACCTAACTCTTTGGTTTTGGAGAAAATGGCGTTTGAAAATGTCCAAACGACAGCACATTATGCAGTTTTATGGGAAAACAAATAAACATGGCAAAAATTTAAAATGCTTAAAATAGTTTTTTTTTAAAAGTCTATCATTAGAGACCATTATAATACTACTTCCTGTTTAACCAGAATAGCTGTAAAATTTGAACTTTCAAGCATGATAATCCTGATAATTTTAATGCAACACCCTGTATATTTCTTAAGATTTAAATACTTTAAACTAGTCCTGATATAAAACCTATAATATACCCATAACCTAACTTTTTTAGTTTTATAGAAAACTCAGTTTAAAAAGGTCTAAACGACCTCACAATAGAGAGTTTCCTGGATATTTTGTCGTCGTCTGGACCATTTCAAACGCCGTTTTCTTTAAAACTAAAATGGATAAGCTATGGGTATATTACAGGTTTTATATTAGGAATAGCTTAAAGGATATAAATCTTAGGAAATATACAGGGTGTTCCATTAAAATTATCAGGTTATCATACTTAGAAGCTTAAATTTTACATTACTTCAGGTTAAACAGGAAGTAGGTAGTATTATAATGGTCTCTAAAGGTAGAGTCTTTTAAAAGAACTATTTTAGGCATTTTAAATTTTTGCGATGTTCATTTGTTTTCCCATAACACTGCATAATGTGCTGTCGTTTGGACATTTTCAAACGCCATTTTCTCCAAAACCAAAAGAGTTAGGTTATGAATATATCTAAGGTTTTATATCAGGAATGACCTGTAGAATTCAAATTCGAAAAAATATACAGTTTGTTCCATTTAAAATATCAAAGTTTATATCACTCCCGTTAAACCGGAAGTAATACACAGATGCTATTATATCCAAAATTGGCATCCGATGATAACGTCCCTAAATTTGAAAACTATATGGTTGCACTGAAGAAAATAAATTACTGGATAGCAATTTCGTTGTCACCCGGTATATAAAGTACTGAATTTTTCCTGGGACTAAGGTAATTTTATAAAAAGTCACATTTTTAGCATCTGTCAACAGAAAAAAAATTCCCGTCACGAAAAAAAAAAAAGATTTTGAAGTCTAATCTTTCCTTATAATTAATTTTCCGATTCAAATGGATCCAACTGACAAAATAACAAATAAAGTTCGAAAAATATTTCCTGGAAAATGCCACAGATCACTAGATTATTACCCTCAAATAACAGTAAATAGGTTATTGCGACACATTTATGTAAACAAATCAAAATGCGAAATTGCATGTTAAAGGAAAACTACGGAAATCGATGATTTTCTTATTTACATAAATTATATTTATCAAATGGAAATCAGCACGAAAAGCAACAATTTATGAAAACTAATGGTATTACTGTATAATCATTTTCAATAAAATGTTTTCATTAATGATTAGTGCTTGGTACCAAATCATACAACGAGGGCGTTTGCCTCTAAAAGATTCAGTTTCCTTTTACGATTACTTTCAGAATAATATAGGAAGTAAAAAGGCATTAAGTTTAATCTGAAATATAAATTAGGTTTATTCTGGTTTGGTACATTCTTGTTTCGGCACCTAATATAATTTTACTTGACCTGAACCTTTTTTTCTGGTTAAAACCTGGACCTGGACAAAAATGCATAATTATTTTTTCTTGTTTGGTGCCCTAATGGTGGAAATATAATTCTTTAGTAAATTTGTAACGTGTGTAAAGTCCGCGCTTTTTGAAAGAAACCACCGACGTCATCATTATCAGCGCGAAATCTCCTGTTATTCCCTCATCCAGTATTTAAAATGTTATGTATGTTTGTAAATCAAAACTTTAAAATGCCTACTTCCTAGATAACGATACGAAGCCCACGAGACCGCAATTAAAAGAGAGATACAGAAGATTTCACGAAGATAATGATTACGTCGGTGGCTTCTTTACTAAACGCACGGACCCTACTTAAACAAAAGTATTGCCACAGGGTTGCCCAAGAAATAATGGTCAAGGCTATATTTAAACTTAAAAAAAAAACTTTAAAATTTTTAACACACCCAGTATCATAGCAATTTCTATTTTTTTAAAATACATTCTAAACCGGGGTATACACGGTCATGCAAACCTGAAACGCACTTGCATGAAAGAAAATGTCAATTGAAGCCTTTGATACACACGATTCAGATGTACCTGTCAGTTCTGTGTCAGTTTTGGCAGCTGGTGGCGTGATCAACTTAAACATAAGCGTGATTCAGCGAAAAGATTTTTTTAAATTTTTCAATGTATTAATTACTTTTAACTTGCCAAAAGCATGGATAACCTTGGTACATATCTATAAAATCACGCTATACATCTTCCTAGCGCCAAAGAGCCATTTTATTAACTTAAAACCAACAATATAACCCCGTAAACGACGTCCCTAAACTGAAACGTTAACTGACGTGTCCTACACATGCACAAGTTGGCACGACGCGTGCCGCGAAAAATCAAACTCGGACATCGAGTCGTCTGCCAAGCCAGATGTGGCAGTTTTTTAATACACACGGTCAAATTTGTGCGCGAGCTTTGGCTTTTTGACAGATGTGACAGTTTTGCATGACCGTGTATACCCCGGTTAAGGCTAGTTAATTACATATGTACCTGATTTTGTTTAAATAGTATATTTAATATAAAATAATTTTTATCCGGTAAACAGACTATGGGTGCAGATCGCTTTCTGTTCGGTTCTTAGGCCGGTAGCAAACACTGCCACTTGTGGTCGCCACCAGTGGCCGCCACACGCTGCTGGCAAAACCTCTCATGATCATTTAAGCTTCAAGCTGCGCGTCGGACTCTTTTGTTTCGTCGCAAACACAATAGGGAATTATTGGAATAGGCAAATAGTGCTAGCAGTATTAAGGGAAAAACCTTATTTTATTACTGCTAAACCTTAACGCGCCTATGTGAAGAAGTGTTATTGGTCAACATGACATGCTTGTATTATTTTTAACTTAAAACTAGAATATTACTTGTTATTATTTATAGTTACAAATGGAAAAGTTTTAACTTTCTTAGTGTATTTTTAAACTCAAAATTTAAAAATAAACAAAACTTACTTTAAACCTCATTTTGTTTTCAAATGTCAAAATAAGGAAGGGAAACGACCGACTATATTCTGGCACAATTAAAGTCTAGCAGTAACTTTAATGAAGTTTCCCTTATAAAAACCACTACTGAGCATGCGTAATGTCAAAATACTGCTGAATTTATTACTGGTAGACCTTATATGAATTCCAATAATTCCCTAATAATAGGTCGACTGATGTAGATGTGATATTAAAAAAGTAGCGGCCACCAGTGGCGACTGCAAGTGGCCGTGTATAGCGATTTGATGCGGCTACCGGTGACGACTACAAGTGGCTGGGTTTGTAACCGGCCTTAGACTATGTTTGCGTGGGTCATTCTGTAGAAATGTAAAGACACTTGCTTTTAAAATCAAACTACATATCTCCGAAAAAAAAAAATTAAGTATTTAGTGACCTAATTATTAAAAACCATTTTTTTTAAAGGTATACAATGGATACGTTGACCCCATGGGTCAATATAATTCGACCTGAACCTTCATAATGCATTGTTTTTGTTTATTTGGGCTTTTTTTGCATAATATTTATTATGGTAAATTATTCTAAAGCATTTGGTTTGGTATGGTAAGCTATTTTATAAGAGACATTGACGTACTTAAGAAAATAAACACTGCTTAAGAAGACATTTACATATTTATACTGTCCCAGTTTCTAACTTGAAATAAATTTATTAATTTAAAGAAAACTTTTTTAACCGCTCTAGCCCGTTGATAAGTATTTTTAGACGCTCTCGGTTCTATCGAAAGCTACAAGCACTGTAAAATAAGTTTTCTTTGGGATATTTTCGCCCTGTAAAAGAGATACCATTGAGAATACAGTACAAACATATTAAAGGATTACTGTTGGACACTATAAAGAAATATTCTAGAGGCTAAATGTCCGTAAAATATGTTTTTCTTATATTACTTGCACAAAACATAGATACTTATAATGTTTTCATGCACCCTGTAAAAAAAGAGTGAGACTAAAAGTACTAATTCCAAAAAAAATGTTCTTTAGTTCAGAGCCTGTTAGTAGTAGTTAGTTAGTTTTTCAACACCCTGTATTTCTATGTCTCTTATGTTTCTTCACGATGATAATCATTGAAGTATATTTTATCAACTGTTTTGTATACACCGAATACAAGACAAATATTCCACAACAACACTAAATTTTTCCAGTTATTCTTACGGAATAATAAACAACCCAAAAACAACAATTATGTCTAACATCCACTTTTCAGTCCATAACAATTCCGTTAATAGGCGTCTATTAGCATTTTCTATTTTTGTGGAAATAATAGATTCCAAAAATATACACAAAATGTTTTTGTGAAAGATACGAGCTGCTGGCGTAATAGATAACAATATTTTAATAGGCCGCCGCCAATAATTACTGGTAAACTATTAAAAATTATCTGTGGTTACATATCACTTTTATATGTACTTAATTAGGTTTAGATAGTGCATTTAAATAAGATATCAATCAAAACATTATACACGTTTTGCCAGCTCGAGGCGTTTAATTAAGTTTTTGGGAGTTAAAAAACACTAGCAGGTAAAGATAAGACAAAGAACGAATGCATGAAAACATATACAGGGTGTTTCGTAAGAAAAACATCAAGTTAGCATCGTAACTTTTTGACGCAACCGTGTATAAAAAATCGAATACTTTCTGTAGATTCTACGTAAAAGTTGTACGAAAAATGTCTTTATGGTTTTTACCCTTTCTTATATTGAAGGATATATAGGGTAAAATCTAAAACAACAATTTTTCAATTTCCCCTCGTATCTCTTAGATAAATAATTTTGTTAAAATTCTGACTACGCCATTTTAAGTTTCTCCAAAGTCGAGCCCACAATATTTACATCGGATTTTTAATAACTCCAGCAATAACTGAGATAGCCCATAAAAACGCACAATTTTGCCCACCCTGCACCTAACTTCGTGACCTCAAAAATAGTGTAGTTGAGTTAAAACTAGTTATAACTAGGAGAGAATGCTAAAAACCTAGTTCTGAATTACACTGATTATGCCAAACACAGCTTTAATTCAACAGTTTCCTTCCAAGACAGACCTATAAATGAAATACTGCGTCTCAAGATAAACCTTTTTATTAAATACCAAAAGATCGTTTAAAAAAATTGCGAAGGTCAGTTGATAATTAGCAAACACTCTACAAAAAACAAATAACGTAGCAATTTAAATGCTCCCTGAAATTAATTAAATTCATTTTTGCAAGTCTAAAATAAAAATATTAAATATTTATTTATTTTAAATTAGGAAGCTTAATTTTGGGATGTACCGGGTGGCAAGTTATGAATTTACACCCCCTTAACTTTTTATTTTTATATAAATCAGTTATTTGTTTTTTTTAATATATCTTAAAATATACAGATTAGGACAAAAGTATGATTTTTTAAATGGAACACCCTGTATATGATATCACTAATAAAAATATATATTAAAGAGCTTTAAAAAATACTACATTCTATCTTTACTATAGTCTATTTGAAAATGCGAGAGAGTAATAAACCCTTATTGAATATGCAAACCTGTACAAGGTGGTCTTACTAATTCTTGGAACTTTTGAACAAATTATATATATAGATGGGTCCACATTAAATTAATTCTGAAAGCAGTACCGCAAAGTACACAAAAATGATAAAGTTAATAAACCCTTTTGTGAACATGATTTATTGCAGCAAAAAATATTCAACCCGACGAGTTTTTAGTTCCACGCCACGTGCCACCGGTTTTATAGCAGGCCAGAGGCGAAGTATGAGGATATTTTTTAAGTACGAGACACGTGTTCAAGCAATGTTTTTTTATTTATCTAAAAAATATGTAATAAGGCTCTGTCAAAGGCTATGTGCTTTCGAAAAGGTTTGTTTACTTAATCATTTTTTGCGTACTTAGCGGTATTGCTTTCAGAGTGAATTAAATGTGGACCCATCTATACCTGCAACGGTTTTGTTTACTAAACAAGTCCACATTACCCTGTAAGGGCTCAATAAGGCTCGGAATACAATGGAAACCTTTATCATATTGTGGGTACCTGAGGCATTGCCTGCGACCATAGGCCTAGCTACAGGTAATTTCCCTAAATAGTAAATTTATTAATCTTTTAAGGTAGGTTTGCTAAATAAGCAAATATAATAATTAAAAGCACAGTTAGTTATATATATAGTACAAGTACACAAAAAATGATAAAGTAAATAAACCCTTTTGTGAACAATGATTTATTGCAGCAAAAAATAATTAACCCGACGAGTTTCTACTTCCACGCCACGTGCCTCCCGTTTTATGGCAAGACAGAGACGAAATAAGAGGATGTTTTTAAGTACGTGACACGTGTTTCAGCAGTGTTTTTTTATTCATATCTTTCTGTCAGCGCTATGTGCCTTCGAAAAGGTTTGTTTACTTCATCATTTTTTGTGTACTTTGCGGTATTGCTTTCAAAATGAAATAAATGTGGACCCATCTATACTTCCTGGTGGTGTGCTAGGTTAAAGTAAAACTTTGCAATAACGTTCTGCAACATTCCCGAGCTAGACACTTTTACCCTGGAGTATCTAATTTGGTCTAGTTTGGTCCTAGCCGACTTAGTTGTTCTTTTAACTGTGGTAAAACTCGAAATGGTTTCCATTTTTGCAGTGCCGTATTAACCATTAGGCTGACGAGGCTACAGCCTAGGGCGGGGCGCCATAAAAATAGGCGCCAGACAGGGGAGTAATAGGCGCTTGATAGGGGAGTTTTAAAAAAGTTTAGGTCGGCTGGGGATATTTTTGGTGACTAATTTATCTGTGAAGAAGGTACTTTGGAATGAAATAGGCGCGAAAGAAGGGAATAACCTTTTTTTTTTGCTCTTCAATATTTTTTTTGTGGAAAATAGGCGGTCCGGAAATTCTAGCTTAGGGCGCCTCAAACAGTTAATACGGCCCTGCATTTTAGACAATTTAAGTTATAACTTTCTGACGCAAAGTGACAACTCTAAGATCAGTTTCGAACTAGTGCTTAGATAAGGCCATAGGGTTGTAATGTAGTTATTAAGAAGGTACTACGAGAGCCTTAATAATAAAAATATTTATTGCATGCCTATATTAAATAATATCTCTCTCGCATTTTCAAATGGACTATAGTTTCGGAAATATGGTCATCCGAATCTAAAGAATAAGTGAAAATTTTAATTATGTAGGTAGGTTATACAGGGTGATTCAAAAATCGATCACGAAACTTAAGGGGTGATTCTACTTGACAAAATAAGGGTAGGGCTTCAAATAATTTTTTTCAAAATGTCATTTGTTTTCGAGTTACAAACCGTCAAAGTTCAAGCTTTTATTTTTTGTTTTTTGAATTGCCTGCTTACAGGAAACCCGATTTAACTAATATTTAAAAGAAGTAAATATAAAAGCGTGTTAAAAAGACAATGTTTAGATTTTGCGTAACATCATTTGGCTAAATTATGATAAACCTGTATAATTAGTATCTAAAGGCGTTTTTTCGTGTTAATACGGTTCAAAAAATTTTAAAAACATTTAAATTCCTATCTCTATCTAACTCTTATATTTATATTGTCATTTCAAATGCGGTTTGAACCACTCCGATAAATACGGTTAACACGAAAAAATAACTTAAATTAATATGGATGACAAAAACATGCGCGCATGTCGTGTGAATTATGGTGGATTTTAGGAATTTGGGGATTAAAAGCTGAAAATAATCATTAATAAGTAACAAAATGCACCGAAATGTTATAAAATATGGTTTTACCAAAGATTCCTAATAAAACAATAAACCGGATAAAACTAAAAATAAAAAGCAAAATAAATTACTTAACGTAGGTTTAGGTGTTGTTTGTAGTTATGTGAACGCATTTTAAAAATATTTCGGTACTTAAGAAAATTACCATGAGTACGTCAATAGAAATTTTTACGATTATTGATAATTGTTTGCTTCTCGTAAACCGCTTTATAATATTTAAAAAAAACGCCATTTGCACTACACAATATGGATTAGACTTATCACTAAAAATTTAAGGTTTATGATTATCTTAATTGATTTCAATAACAATAAATTCTAAATTATTTTTAAAAAGTTTTATCTAATACCAAAAAAAAGTAATTAGAGGCACACGTAAATTGGTTTCCAACTTTTTGTTTGTCCTGATGACTTTTATTATGTAAATTGGTTCCCAACATGTATACGGTACTTGCCTCCGAATAGGTACGAATATCGAATAAGTAATAAAAAAGGATTGCGTAAGTATTTATATTTTTTTAAGGAACTAACCAGAAATGTTTTCCTTGATCACTCACAATAATTTCGGCTATTGCGGAATTTATGTAGAAAATAGGTTTGTTCCAGCAGAATGTTGGAAACATGTTAGCAACAATCGTAAAACGCAGAAATTGTTACAAACATTAGTCAGAAATGGTGACAATAGTTTTCTGCTGGAACGAAAAATAAACAAGGCGTGCTACTGCTTATACGTCAATACAAGAAAGGTTATGTTAAAAATGTAAGTAATGTTTAAAGAAAGTTTGCAAACTTTTCAAACAGTTTCCAACATGTTTCCTACATCTTAAAAACTACTGCTGGAACAACAAACAATTGTACAATGTTACAAACATGGCACTGCTGGAACGACAAATTTGACGTGCGCAGAATCCGAACGGTTGCAAACATTTCTGACAGCCTGCTGGAACAAACCTAATGCAACACAACTGTTTATTTAAATCGGTGCGTCGGAACTGCGGCCCGTTATTAATCTGTCAGAACTTCAACTCAAACCCTACATCTTTACCGTTTTTAATCTGTGTCGTGATCGCATAACATAAAATATGATTTTCGGTGTTTTTACTTGACATTAATCGAATATTTTCTACACATGTCGTGCTACACAGCGGCTTTGCCGTTAAGCATCGCAAGCTGTCGGCAATATTACGAAGTGGCGTATCTCAAAAATACAGAAAAATTGACTATAGCCGATATTATTCCCTGAAAAAGTTTTCCTTAGTATCGCGAATTGGCATAAGTTAGATTTTAATAGCTTTAGAGCAGTGATTCCCAAAGTGGTTCAGGTGAACCCTTAGGGGTCCACGAGGGACTCAACGGAGGTCTACGTTGACATGAAATAAAAATGGGGGTTCACAAGTTGTAAGTGGGGGTCCACGAAAATTCATTAATGATCTATTATTAAAACTACCTGGTTTTGATAGTAAGGAACGGAAACGGAAGTGGCGGATGTGGTTTTACAAGAGGAACTACTCGAGCTTAGCACTAATGAAGAGAGGAAGGTGCAATTTAAAAAAGGCTATCAAACATTTTGGCTGCAGGCAGAAATACCCGTAAAATATCCTGGGCTAATGGAATTTGCGAGAAATCTTTTATAGGATTTTCCTCGTCATACCTTCTCCAAAAAAGTTTTGTGTGACAAACTTATTGACAAAAAAAGGAGCAGATTAATCATCAAAAAACGGAAAGATTTGCGGTTAATCCTTACAAATCTAAAGCCAAATATTGATAATTTGCTGTCATCAAGTACATTCAGCCCATTAAAATTATGGGTATTTTTTTATTATTGATATGCATTGTTGAAGTTATGTAACGTTATAAGTGTTTTATTTTAATTCTATTAAGTCTGTTGTTAATATTATTTAAATAAATATAACGCAGGAAAATATACTTCTTTATTTTTATTTTTACCACTCTGAATTTAGGGTTGGAACTCACCCGCGACGTCAGTAATTTTTTTGGTGGTCTACGAGAAAAAATAGTTTGGGAACCTCTGCTTTAAAGTTTTAGAAATATAATACTTAACTTTTTTCCCTTTACGAAGAAAAATGTTGCGGATATAAATACCTAATAAAAGCACTCTTGACATAAATAGGATACGCCACTTCGTGATATTGACAACGAAGTGTCGAAATTGTCAAATTAAACCAACAGAATCACTTATTTTTGGCAATTTTGACACTTGTGATACTCAGTGGCAAAGCCGCTGAGACCGCCTGAATACACCCATTTTACTAGCATGCATTTTGTGAGATCTCAAAGTCAGAAAAAGCTAAATCTGGAAAATAGGGTGGACATGGCAGCAAATGTTACTCTAAATCACTAATTTTCGAGCTGTGTGAGATAGTGAGTTGTTTTGATGTTTCTTCTGTATCATAAATCTTTTCTTAGGATTTTATTTTATTTAGCTTGTCTAAAAGTACAATAATAAATCTTTGTTTATTGTTAGAACCAGGAGGTAAACTAACTTTTTGCTCGTTTCTGCAGGACTACCCAAGATCATCTTTAAAGGATAATCAGTCTAATTTAAATAACTTGACCTACTTTCTATTGCCGAATGTGGCACAAAAGAACCATACTAAAAACGTCGGCACTTAAATTTAAATAAACTAAAATTAACTGGTAATTGTTATTAAAAAATGGGTACGAACAGGGAGTCCCCCTTCGAAAAAATACCAACCCAATCTTAGAATTTTAAAATAACTTGTTTAAACATAGCTGGAATTGTTAAACAAATAAACAATACCACTAAATCATTAAGAATGCGTACCTTGATCGGCAAAATATTATTTAAAATTACGTAAACTCCGGGATTTTTATAAATGAGTAGGCATATAGGTAATTAATAATCATTTAAAATTGTTTTAACTGGTTATAATTAATAATAAACTGGAGAACTACTAATTAGTTCTCAGCCTATCTGCGAGCCAAATTTAAGAGCACAATGTTGGAATTCAATCAGCTTAAAAATGGTTTAGTCCCTGGGCCCGTTGAAATGGACTTCTTGATAAGAATACTTTTAAAACCTTTTTGGGGGTGTCTTTTGACGAGTCTACCACGAATATTCATACCACCATATATGGAAGCGGCGCTTTAACCCAGCCTGTCAATGAAAAAATGTTTCGGGTGTCGAACTGGGCGAACGCGTCACTTTTTGTCGATCAAGTTTACCACAATGTTTTGCATGCAACTCTTTTAAACATTTTGACAAAAATCGTAAGGGTTACAGTCATGAAACCATAGGGCTCAAACACATGTTTTGGGTATCAGACTTGGTAGGTTTCCTGACTGTAAGCCTTACCATTTTTGGCAAAGTGTTTAAAAATTACATGTAAAACATTGTGGTAAACTTGTCCGACAAAAAGTGACGCGTTCGCCCAGTTCGACACCTGAAACATTTGACATTGACAGGCTGGCTTAAAGCGCCGCTTTCATAGATGGCAGTATGAATATTTGTGGTAGACTTGTTAAAAGGAACTCCCCTAAATAGGTTTTTATTACTATTATTATCATGGAATCTATTTTATTACTGACCCAGGCACTAACATTTTTACTGTATCTGATGGTATTTTTTTAAGTTTCCGGTTAATTAAATTAAAGTACCACATAAGTTTCTAGTACAATTGCAACAAGTAAAGTCCCTATAAATTATTTAGCGGTTGTACATATAAAAATAATTGGCACAATTTAATTTATTATCACTTTCTTGATTCCTGGCGAATTCTTCAATGCCAGAAACAACGAAACCGATCCTTTTACGGCTGACTTGATTTGTAATATCACACTTTAATTTTTTCATCGTCTATTGGGTTATTTGCATTTCTACTTAATCTTATTTGACTTGAATGGACTTCCGTGCATTAGATGCAAATTTTTATCAAAACTATTCTACTTTATTTTAACTGGGTTTCGAAATGTGCTTTGTACCTCTAAATATGGCGGCTTAAAAAAATTATCTAACAAGCTACTTAAGGACACCAATTACGAATTTGATCATTAAAAAAATGGGTTATTGGAGGAAGTATTGAAAGTTTTGCATTAATGTATGCAAAATAATACATGGACTACCGCCTTAAAATAGTAAATTATAAAAAAGGGATTAGATCCAGTGAAAAAAAAGACAATTTAAAAAAAGCTCTAATAATTTAAATTTAATACTAAACTTATTGAATATGGAAAAATAATAGAACAAAATGGTACCAAATTTCCTGATTTTCCCTGGATACATCATTTAAAGCGGGTAAAATTAGTTCTTCGAGTAGTCCAAATAAAATTCTGCATTCAAATTTTGATTAAGAAAAAATGGTCCAATAATATGTTGTCCGAAAATCCCCGCCCAAACATTTACTTTCCGTGGATATTGCGTCTTCGTTTCGACATCTCTGTGTTGGTACTCCCTAGCTTCACATCTGCAGTTATTTATCACTGTGCCTTTGGTCTCAAATTTTTTAATAGTCCTATCGACTGTTGATTTTCCGGGTATCGGTCTATTCTGATACTGAGCAGCAAATATGTCTGACACTTTTTGGTAACTATTTCCTTGATAGTACCATTTAATCATCAATACTTTTTCTTCAGTAGTATAACTCATGGTTAATCTTTTCGCTCTACGATTTTTTAATAACAATAAAGCACTAAATTTCAAAATGGCAACGTTATGTCACGCTAACTGGTACTTTATTGTTGTTCATAAATACCTATGAGGCGATAATAATGTAACAACTTTTAAAAATATATTAGCATCTAACTAGCAAACGGGTTAACCGAAAAGTCTAAAGTTTTTACCATGGGCGTAGTTTTGCATGCTCTTCAATAAACTTCAATAGAATTTTTCTCTAAAATAATTAGGGGAGCTAATAATTGACCCCATTAAAAATTACATGGGAATTCCCATGTCCCGCCCGGCGATGCATCACCCGGTATATTTATTAAAGACTTAAATGATGTCCTTGTAAAACATTTGTATTTGCAAACTTATGTATCTTAGTGTTGGTCTCTACCCTCTCTTGCTCCACTTCCGGAGACCCAGCCGCCAAGGGTGCACCGGGATGAGACTATCGATCTTTCCTGCCCACACAAAAATAGAAATGCGCGTTCGTTGCGTAAATGTGCACTCTATCGACGTTTCAGCCGTCTGACCCAGTTTTGAAATTAGTTTCATTTTAACGGGGTGGGCGAAATAACAAGGCGCTTATTGAAATTTCACCCTTTGGATTCAGTATCATGAAATTAAAAATTGGGATCATAAGCCTTGTCATATATGACATATATTTAAAAAAATAGAATATACAGGGTGTTACAGAATTTTGATAAAAAAAATATAACATTTAACATTAATATATACATGGGTTCGCAAATTCCTCGTTTTCAAGATACATGGTGTTAAAGTTGTAAGACAAAAATTGTTTTTTCTTTAAATATCTTAAACATCCTTTATATCCATTCTATCTATTTATATTTATGGCATTAAAGGGGTAATTTATCACTAACATAATTATATCAAAATAAATTTTCATTTCAATTTCAACATTTAATAACTTTGAAAGAAATAAATTTTTCAAAAAATGTTAAAAGATCTTTTTTATAAAGCATAAAATCTCTCTTTAGAATAATAATCATTTGTTTTATAAAGATCTTAATATTTATGATAGTTCAAAAAATCCAGAATCTAAGTGATAAAATTTAAAAAAAATACGTTTAAGGCGCATTTACAAGAAAACGGCTCCTTGTTTACGGAAATTTACTAAGAGAGCTTTTTTGGAGAGAATTTAATTGCCTTATATAAATCGGTCGAAGGTTCAGGAGTGACTGGTTTTAAGATTTTGTATAAAAAAGGCAACAATAATTTTAATAATGCACCTCTTAATGTTATTATTAAGGGCTGAAAATTTCAGGATATTTTTCTTTCGTCGTTATAAACAATATTTTTTCCCACGACCACATATGAAAATGGCATAAAACGCATTTCTCGATCCTTTAGAAAACGAATATTATTACACGCGTGTTAAAATCTACTTTTCAACACTAGTGTTGAAAAGTACATATGACAGATGCTTAATTTACGTTAAAAATAGTATATTACATTACAAGTGTGGAAAATGACTAATTTCACACGAGTGGGAATATTGTAGCACGAGGCGTTAGCCGAGTGCGACAAACCCACGAGTATAAGAAAGTCATTTTCACACGAGTACTGTACACTATTTTTCCTACGACCACAAATTATTCACCAAAAAATAAATAAATTAAAGTTTGTCAGTTCAGAAAAAATAAAAAACAATTGAGAACTTTGCAACACTAGGGTGATATTTACTTTGCAACACTAGTGTGATATATACTTTTCCTCACTGCTATATTATACTGTTTTGACAATATTTTTACATCGAAAATCACCTACCTAGAAGCATTATATAACTTTTATCATTTTGGAATTTAAAAAGGCCCTCACTTAATAAAATTGTATGGTTTTGTTAGGTAATAACGCTAATAGTTTAATACGGTTTTCTGCTATTATAAGTGTTTTTAAAAATTATCGATTCTTACATATTTTAGACACTCTTCTAAATAAAACGTAAGTGGTGCATATCCAAAATATTCCGTTTTTTAAAAAATATCAGTAAATAAACTTACGGGACCGGGGAGTGAAAAGGGGTGCTGGGTGGGGTAAAATTGGTAAAACGAGTTAATGAAACTGAACATCACATATAAAATTAAGTAAAAATAACAGTTTTTTCCTCATATTTTTAAGAAAAATATAAAAAATATGAAAATTGTAAATGCATAACCTAAAGTAAAGGAAAAACGACTACCAAACGTCAGTTACCATGCAAAATATGGAAAGCATTTGGCAACGTCGGAAGGGTCTGATTCTATTTATGAATTGATAAAAGAAAGTGGATTCATAAAGTGTGTATTAGCCTTAGGTTTAATTAGGGATTAAAAAAAGATTTAACTAGTTGTTTGAGTACACGAAGAAAGACAGGAAGGAATTTGATCTATAGGCTTTTTTCTCTGGCGCTTTAGGTCGAACGGTCAAGCGGCAAGGCTGCCTCTATAAAGTACGTGCTCAAAGGTAGAAGGGAGATTTTTAATTTGATCTACTTACCTGACAACACTGTGCCAGTCAGTGAAAGTTGTTTTTTGTGGTTATGTCTATTTTTGTTTATGTTTTTATTTTTTCGTAAATTTTAATAAATATAAAATAAGATGATTTTCGCTAATTTGGGTTCTACCGTTTAAGGTAAATAAAAAGTTTGTTCTACTGTCACTACAATAAATATGTCACTTGCAAAACCAATAGCAGTTTTTAGAATGACATCATAATATGTATCACACCAGTGTTGTAAAGTATCTTTGCAACACTAGTGCTGTAAAGTACTTTGCAACACTAGTGTGATATAACGCATTTTCTATGCATGAAATCAGTGTGCTATTTGCTATTTTCACAAGTGGTCGTAGGAAAAAGATATTTACAGTATATTTTTAGCAAACTAAAGGTTTTGACTTACCAGTGCTAACAACACACATTTTCTTTTTCTCAAATTATATTCATTTTAATTTTATGTTTAAGGGTTTATTAGTTTATTTATAGACATTATTTTATAGCAAATGCTTTTATTAATAATAGACAAACCATTAAACAATGGAAGTGTCTAAAGCTTCAAATGCCAAAGTAGGGATCTCGATTTGTTAAATTTTAACCTAACCACAAAATGCAAGGAGTTTTTTTTCTAAATAAATCATACCTTGTTAGAAAAAGGCTAATATCTGGTAAAATAAAAATGAAATTGCCATTAAATTAGAATTCAAATTTAATTTAATCCATTTGGGACTGTAAGTTTTGTTTAGTGATAAGGTGTTTTTACGCAATTTGAAAAACTTAATTAAAAAAATTACAGTGCATACACTTTTGTAAGGAAACTAAAATAAAAATACTAAATACTTACATGGTTTTACATACAATTAAAGGTAATTTCTTTTAAGCTTTTGTCAGATTATCTTGTCTGTGTTAAAATTAATGATATAAAAAAACTTAATTTGAATTTTGGTATATAAATATTTTTTGGTCAAAGAAAAAATATTGTACATGACTCGTGCCAAAAGTGATTTTCACACTAGTGGTATTGTCGAACTCGGCTATCGCCTCGTGCGACAACTTTCCCACTCGTGTGAAATATACCACTTTCGACACTTGTTATGTAATATACTATTACAATACAGTTAGAAAAAATGTTGGTTTTTTTCGGCCTAGTCTAATGTAGATACCCATTTATATCAAACGATTGCTGGACCGTGTTGCCACATTGTATGTCTTAATCTGAATCGCGGATAAGTTATTAGTTTAAACTTTTTAACTGATTCCTGTAACATGCTTAAAAAAAATCAAAGAAACATCACCTAACTTTCTTACAGGTTGAGAAACAAAATCCAGCAGTTTATTTCCGCGCTAAATGAGACCTCGAAGTAACCGAAATAAATGACATGTTTTTCGACGCGTTACAATTACATAATTACGCAATCTTTCGCGACATACACTGTTTAGTCTGACCTCGTTGTAAAAAAAAATTCGCAAGTGCATTATTTTATCACACAGCGCTAACGTGGTAAAGCAACGAATACCGGGTACTGATAAGTTTTTAATTAACTTATGGGAATAATTTGGATATAAAACAAAGCCAAACTTATTTTTTTCACCCTCATTTAAGCTCCTTAGTGAATGGTGTGTGAATGAGAAGGAGTAGGGGTCAAGGCACAATAAGCCTCTAAGGCTGCAGCGCACCACCTAGGGGGTCGGACCTAGGTGGGAAGACACCGTGTGTATGCCCATAAAGACCTAGTTATGGAAAACAAACAAAAAAGAACTGCTAAAAAAATCTGTAAAAATTTATAGTCTGTCATTCTAGAAAAGTTACTCGACGTGAAAACTATACCACTTACATTATATTCGTTTTAAATTAATTTATTTCATCATTTATTCGTACGACGTAAGTGTGATTAACGGAAAAAAATTAAGTTAAATTTAATGTTAAAGGTCGTACATTTTGCCTAACCAGACATTGCAATATTATAATTATTATTGTAAATGCGTATCTACTTGTTTAAAAGCTGTTTTTGTAGTGGAATCTGATATTCTTGAATGAAGACCTATCAATATAATTTTATACGAGAAATTAAAATAAAACATATGTTGCTTGGAAACAGCTGATGCAACAAATTGGCAGAAAATAGATAAGCAATAAATAGCTCTCAGAAATAACTATACAGGGTGTCTCTAAAAAATGTTTATAGAATGCTACCATAGACTCCTTGAGCCAAAATACAACGATATTACGCAATTAACCGTGTATAAAAAGTTAATTGTTTAATAGATGGTATTTATTTGGGTACACGCCAAAATAAAATTAAAAGTACTAAAAAACCAAAAAATTTTTAAACAAGTAAAAAGATAATTAAAAACGACGTTTCGGTGGCAAATCTGCCACCGTTGTCAAGACAAATGAAATAAATATAATAAAAATAAAAACTTACTATTATTTAGGTTTTAAAATTCAATATTTTTCTGTTTTTCTAGGATATTCGGATAATCTGAAAACTTTGACATTAAATCGATTTTTAATTATCTTTTTACCGTGTACCCAAATAAATACCATCTATTAAATGAATCCGCCAAACTACAGAACATATCTTCAATTCAAGTTAATTGTTTTTACATAAAAAAATATTCTTGATAAATTTCGCTACGAGCAACAAATTCTGAGATATTTTAGATTAAATCTTTTATTTTATATAAAAATTTCCTTTGCATGTCCTTACGCGCCGGCTACCCGGATTTCACTAAAAGGTCGGTACAAATATTTAGTTACTAGAATTTCCTTATGCCAAAATACAATTATTTTACCCAATTTGCCTTATTTGAAAATTGATCGTTATGACACTTAAAACCCAAGCAAAGGACTGTAGATTTTACGACAAAGACATTAAGCTGTTTTAATGGGCAGGGTCGAATTCACTCCCAAAATAAGGAATAGTACCTGATGGCGAAAAAGGTGACGGACGAATTCACTCCCGGGTCAGTTTACCTTTATTACCTAAATAATCGAAAACTTCGTTCAAATTGTTAAGCAGCATTGCCAGATTTGAGGAAAATACTGGGAAATAACGAAAGAAACATATTTCATATATTTACATTTATTTATATTAATATTATTTTTTAAACAGCTACCTTACATCTATGGGAAATACATTTTACAAACTCAAAATTACTTATGCTCTTATTTTCTAATTTTGCTAAATATTTATCTAAGAATTGTTTTTTTCGCAGCACTTTACTATCATAGACTTTAACTATTGTATCAATACTTCGTAGTTTAATATATGAATCTAGTTGAAAATCCAAAAGAACATTTAGAAATTGATGAATATTTGGGTGGGGACTGTAAAATGATGAATTATAACGAGAATGAAAAGATTCGCAGGCATTTGTTGTTAACGTTAAAGAAGATGAATTGTCCGCCCAAATATGTGGTGGAAATCTAGATGTTTCTTCTATATAATTCTCAACTAGATAGTCACAAAATTTAAGTACCCTGTTATCACTGGGTTGAACTTCAGCTAAGTCAATGGCAAAACAATCTCCTACATCTTCTGGCTTTAGAAACGGTAACCCAAATATATAAGTTAGATATTTAGTAATTTCATTTTCTGCTTCATCTTTCAATTTATATTCGCTTGAAAGGTGTAACTGTTGTATTTTTCTGTACCATGCTTGACATAAGTGAAATTTGCAGCCTTTAATTTTAGTGTTAGGAAAAACATATAAAATTGCTTTATGTATAGCGGTTTCAAAATCGGCAGTTATAACTTTTGGAACATAACTCTCACCAACTAATGTAAGATATGCTTCTTTGAGATATTCAAAAGCTAATTTATATGACTCGAAATGTTTGTTTGGGAGAAGAAAGAAAATAAGAGGAACATACTGACCGTTTTTGAAACCGTGAACAGTAAACAACTGCAAAAAAATTTTGGACAATACTGAAAAGTTCCATCAACATACAATTCCGATATTTGTCCTAATGCAGATAAGTTAGTTGTACATGAAAACATCACAATATTATTTTGAGGATCGTTTTTTAACATAAAACTTTCACCCTTGTTAGTTTTTATATCTAAAGTACTTAACAAATCGTGAAACTCAAAAACACTAACCGGAAGTTTTGGTAAAATTTTAGATCTTGTTGAATACATATTCTTCCTGATTCGTTCCACGTCATAAATAGTAATAGTATCGCTGTGTGATTCTCTTACTTTTGCTCGAATTAACTTCATTGGTTTCGCAGAAATATCGTTTATAGCAGATTGTTTCACTTCATTACTTATACTTTGCCTATTCAAAAGCTCTTCGGGTGTCTTCTCATGGTTGTGGTCCAAACAAGCTTCTACGATCTCCAGATTCTCTAGTCTGGTTTTTACAAATGCCTTACAAGGGGGTCTTCTGGATGTACAAGCCCATCTTCTTAACGTATCTTTTGCCAACAACTTGTGAAATGAGAATTTAAACCCATCGACAACGATGAGATCTTTGCCCCTTTCACTTTTGATGATTTTAGCTTCCATATTGCTTACAGGATAAACTACCAGAGTATATTTGTAAACTAAACTAAAATTTATTTTACACCACAGGTTATAGCTAATTTTACTACCTACCTGTTATAGCTAATTTTACTACCTACCTGTTAATTAAAAAGGGTCTATTATTCATAATGATACTTGTAATCCGACTTAAAAACATGGTATTTAAATAAGATTATAACATTTAAAGAAGGAATTATATTATAATGATGTATCTGTTTAATTTAGACCTCTAGGTTTCCCTCTTTCATGTTTTAAATCAAAAATTGCGATAACAAATTTTATAGTCCCAAAATTTATTTTTACACGAACATATGGCAACCATGTCTAAATTTTTAAAGAAAACCCTGTTTCTGTTAATAATTAACGCGGAGTGAACTCGACCCATGGCGGGAGTGAATTCGGTTGTCCAGAAAACCTACCTGCTTCAAATGGGAGTGAATTCGTCTCGGCCCGTTTTAATCCTTTACTCTGAAAAATCGTTTAATACTAAATTTTGTGAAAAATTGTCTTCTTATAAATTAAACATTTAAAAATAGAGAATTATTGCACAGTGAAATAAGGCCAGGCACTAATAATACCGGCCTTATTTTGAAATCTGAGCTTGCGCAAATGCAAAGTAGGATAAGGACTCCCTTAATAAGTATAGTGCCTGGGTTTATTTATGTCGGTTTTAGGTCGTGCCTTATTTTGGTCTTATTTTAACTTCGGAACTGTTCGTCTAACCGACCGGCTGCCGATCACAAAATCGAAAAGTTTTTAGAAGTAAAAATACTTAAAACTTTACTTTTTCAAATGTATTTCTGTAATTGTGTTAAACAAAACCCTACAACACAAAACAATAAAGAAAATTCACTAAAATTTTTCCCCTTTTTTTAGGTTATTGGTACTGTCAACATGATTTGCCATAACTTTAAATTATGGGTACAGCCACTATTTAAATAAGGCCGGTATTAATAATTCCCGAGCCTAATAAGGCAATTTGCAATAATTCCCCAATAACTAAAATAAATAAAAAAAATTATTATATTTTGGTCCAGGGAATTTGTGGTAGCATTTTGTACAGACCTTCTAGAGACACTCTGTATCCATTTTTTAAAGTTTTTTTGTTGCCTGGCCTGACACCTTAGCAAATAAAATAGATACACAGACCTGTCCCGCTACTCAGTAACTTGATAGATAAAAAAATAGACAGAAAAGAGGTTTCCTTTCTAGTTCTTGTCTGTACAGGGTGTTTCATTTTTTATTGTTTCACAGGGTATCTCGAAAACCGTAAGAAATATCAATAATCTAATATAGGACTCACTCTTGATCTCTTTGCGAAAACAACTGTAGTGAAAACAGTTCATGGCTATCTAAACCCAAAAAATCGGCTTGTTTGTTTTAATAAAACTTACAAATACAGACAAATTAAAAAAAAACACTCTAACGTTACCTCGCAGTGTTGCCAGAGCGAGGGTAAATCGTACCCCTTCCCTAGCATCGCGCCGGCATCCCACACAGCGTCGCGATTATGTCGTTGTCGGCTGCCAAATCAAGGGGAAATTATTCCCCTGCCACACACAACTTGTGAATAATTTCTTCTAGATTGGTCAGCCGGCATGCTTTGCGACCAATTGCGACGCTGTGTGGGATGCGGGCGCGACACTAGGGAAAGGGCACGATTTACCCCCGTTCTGGTAGCACTAAGTAAAAAATTTTACAAAGATCTGTGCTCTAGTTTTACAGGTACGTTCTTCATTCAAAAAAATAAATAACAAAAATTCCAAAAAAGGTTTTAATACCCCCAACATTTCAAATAAATAAAGGATAATTAACCTTAACTCCATATTAACTAGTAAAGAAATATGATCAATATTTTTCACAAATAAAACTTAAAGAGCTAAAACCCTTTTTTTAGCCCACAAAATGTCACTCATCAGCTGATGCGAAAAATCCGAAAGTAATTCAATAATAGCAAAGAATATAAGAGCTTCCGCAACTCCAGTTGAAATTGCTAGATATAAGAACGATTTATCACCGCGCTTAGTATTATTAACAGCTTCGAAGTCTATACATATAAGCGGACTTATGAGAGGGCTTCCTTTTCCGGCGCCGATTTCTTTAAACGTGTCCGTAATTCTGTTGCGGTAGCTATTATATTCTTTGATAATAGGCATGATGCCAGTGTTAAAAAACTGTTTTATAATGTTTAGGTGTTTGTGCTATTACCGAAAAATATATATATTTGCAAAAAATAATAGTTTGGTATGAAAATTTAATTTAAAGTTTTAAATACACGCTAAAACATACATTTTATCATGGCGTCGCTGTTTATATAGACGTGACGTCACCAATAAAAAAGGGTGCGTTTCTCTTTCACACAGGCTGTAAGCATGCAGAGCGACAACGCTACCTTTAGTAGGTGTATGCTCTAAAGGTACATCAAATACCACTCTTGGATTTGTAATATTAAAGGCACTTTACCTACTCATGGCGTAATTCCATCTGATTGGGGTTTTCGGATTTATGGCGGTCTTTTTATTTTATAGATTTATTTTATGAAAATTAAATAATAATTTTTATTGGAATGAAAAAATAAACACGCTCTTTTAATATTTCCTAAATCTTATTTCATCTAATAAAAATACAAACTAACAGTAATTTTTGGATGTTGTCATCATGCTCCCACCACTTAACATGAAAATCTACTCGTTCCGCTCTCACCTGAGTATTGGAACTAATCCTTCGATTATAATAGTCTGTCAAAATTGTGTTTTAGACACCTCATATAAGTTATTAATATGTTCTTACATCTCTTTATCACATGTTGATAATCTGACTTGATGATTTTGCGATTTTTTTAGCATATCTCTGGACGTGCCATCACTATTTGGCGTTCCAATTTTTACGAGTGATCCTAAATTCAAAACAAACAATGTCGATAAAAATAATGATGATTAGATCAGTTTTAAGATACAGGTGTCAATTATTTAATCGGTTTTTTAATACACCACCGACAAAATTAATTTGAATTATCGTATAATTAAGACTTATTAATTCGCAATAAATTTAGCTACATCTGTGCTTGTGAAAATTAGCGAGTGTTTAACATGTCTAACACCTAATTTTTTTACTGCTTTGTCAAAATAATGTAAGCAAGACTTAAAACAGGCACATGTAAATTGGGTCTCGAATCAAAAATAATAGCAAAATTGGTTCTTAACCTTTTTTGTTGCCCTGACGTCCAATGGTATAGGTTCCTACATGTTTACGGTATCTGACCACCTCCGAATAGGTGAGAATATCGAATAAGTATAGAGATCGGGTAAAATTTGTCTAAGGCTTAGTTGTACTAAGCAGGTTTCAACTCAGTTTTACTGAACTGAGGTCAAGCGATTAAACTTTCCGTAAAACCTCAATATTGCTGTCAGTGTCCAGAGTCGGTCTATATAGGGTCGCGACATTCGGCCATATTGCTTTGACGTGTTATGACGTCACATCTCCCATTTTTCGGCCATGTTGTTCAGTGCCGGAGATATACAGTTTATTGTAATAGTAGAACAACTGTTTACACAACGGTTTTTAATTATTATTAAGTTGTAAATTCTTTTACCTTAAATAAAAAACATTTAGAATTACATCTTTCAACAAATATCACTTCCAAAACAATGCAAAATAAAATGCGCAAATTCTAGACGCCACGGGATTGATCATCATCTTTGATTTTACCCAGTCTTGCCAACTTTTCTCCGTGGAGTGCCCTTCCTTGAGTCCCCGACCTCGAACCGCCTAAAAGTTGAGGATATGTCGCAACCATACAAACTAACCTTGATCAGTGTCCAGGAATTGAAAGAAATTGAGATTTTACGAGAAGTTCAAAGGCCTGACCTCAGTTCAGTAGAAGTGAGTTTGAACCTGCTTTGTACAACTGGGCCAAAAGTGTGATAGAGACAGCTTGGCACTAGGCCACCTTTTTAGACAAATTTTACCCAATCTTTATCATGTCACATTCAAAAATAAAAGGGTTGGAACACTTTTAAAATCGTGACTGTATACGGAATATACAAATACAGTTTTTCTACTATTTAAACTGACAAAGCAGCTTCATTTTTCTCAAAAGTCACGCCTACAAAATTAAAAAATATCGCACAATTACTGCTTCCTATTTAAACTTTTAGACCAATCCTGCTAATCGACAACTCAAACATTCGGCTGTTTAATTCACGTGCTTCAATTTCTAAAATTTGCAGGTTTTTCCAAAATTAAACGTGACCTCCCTTCTAAATCGTGATGTAAAGTTTGTGTATAGTACCATAACGTTTTTTTATTGGCAAAGCAAATACTCGAAAACTGAAGTGAGTGTTGCTAATTAAATTGACTCACAAAAATTGTATCCATGCGAGTAAGCAATAAACAAAATTATTTAAGATATGGTAAAATAAAAAGATTTTGCAAAAAATTTGAATTTTTTTGAAGTTATATCAAATCACAATTTACGCTAAAATAAAAAATCCTTTTAACTCCATTAATAAACTTTTGGGATAAGATATTGAATAAGTTTTAGATGTATAGATGGGTCCACATTTAATTCATTCTGAAAGTAATACCGCAAAGTACACAAAAAATGATAAAGTAAAGAAACCCTTTTGTGAACAATGATTTATTGGAGCAAAAAATATTCAACCGGACGAGCTTCTAGTACCACGCCACGTGCCACCGATTTTATGGCAGCACAGTACGTGCACTGATCTCGATGGATTGCTAATATTATAACCTGCGCGAAACAAAAGTTACATTTCATGGGCGAAAAACTGGTTTGTACGCAAGCCAGTTGAGGGTAAACGCACCCGAACCCAAACAAACTATTCGCATTATAGGAAAGAATGTGTTGACCGCGTCCTGCTTTTCTGTTCGAAGTACGGTAGCTAATGAGCGTTACGGTCAGACCGCGGACGAAGGGTACGGGGTGCCGGTGTTTGTATTTTGCCACGGCTTTTAAGTGCGCATGTTCGTCCACCCACTGCGCGCGGTCGTAAAAATCCGAAAACTGCTTCTTGCCACTGCTGATATAAGTGTAAGTTATCTATGAGTACGTAAGACGTGTTTTAGCAGTGTTTTTTATATTTATATAAAAATATGAAATCCGGCCCTGTCAGCGCTATGGGCCTTTGAAAAGGTTTGTTTACTTTATCATTTTTTGTGTACTTGGCGGTATTGCAGTCGGAACGAAATAAATGTGGACCCATCTGTACGACTCTTCTTTTTTACTATTAATAATTGTAGTGTGCAACATAACTTGATAATTAACCATGAAAAAACTGCCCTTCAAACATTGTCTAATAAGTGAGGGCAATTAACACTGTTTAAAAGCTAGGGAAAATTGATAATCATCCTAAATGTATAGGACACGTCGACGACACGTTAAGTTGTGGAATAATATTTTATGTGTTCAAGCTGTACAGAATGTTTCCTAATTACGGTAAAAGAATTTAAGTGCACAAAATAAGGGTAGAGCTTCATATAATTTTTTTCAAAATGTCATTAGTTTTTGAGTTACAAGCCGTCAACGTTCAATTTTTATTTTGGTTTTTTCGCCATATTGCATTTATTTTTTAACCAATACAGTTGATATTTGGCACACAAATCGAGCTTTGCAGATTGTAAAATTTTAAGACAAAAGTAATTTTTTAAATACCGCCAGAGGGCACTTTACCTAAAAGCTTAAAATTTATTTACATCATAACTTTATTTTGACAGATATCGCAAAGCTGGGGGCGCCATTTTATAGACAATCAAAAACTTAAAAATAAGGTAATCTTTATTAAAGTCGATAAACCTTACCGTTTAGGCACCAATAGGCATCAAAGTTTTCATCAATTTCAATCAATTTACCTACATACATACAGGGTGTCCAGTAACTCAACCGACAAACTTTACGGGGCGATTAAAAGAAAAAACTTCATATAACCATATGTCCTAAATGTCTTAGTTTTTGAACTACGGTGTGTTAAATATTAAAAAAATATTTTTTTTTATATTTTATTATAGAATCGCCCCGTAAAGTTTGTCGGTTGAGTTACTGGACACCCTGTATGTATGTAGGTAATTTTATTAAAATTGATGAAAACTTTTATGTCTATTTACAGATGTCTTTAATAAAGAGTACCTTATTTTTTAAGTTTTTGATTGTCTATAAAATGGCGCCCCCAGCTTTGCGATATCTGTCAAAATAAAAAGTTATGATGTAAATAAATTTTAAGTTTTAGGTAAAGTGCCCTCTGGCGGTATTTAAAAAATGCTTTTGTCTTAAAATTTTAGAATCTGCAAAGCTCGATTTGTGTGCCAAATATCAACTGGATTGGTTAAAAAATAAATGCAATATGGCGAAAAAACCAAAATAAAAATTTAACTTTGACGGCTTCTAACTCGAAAACGAATAACATTTTGAAAAAAATTATATAAAGCTTTACCCTTATTTTGTCAAGTTGAATCACCCCCTTAAGTTTCGTGATCGATTTTTGAATCACCCTGTATAAAAGTGTAGGGATTCCAAATAGGCATGTCCCAAAAGTATTTTGATGTATACAGAGTGTCCCACTATATAATATAAATATTGGACTTTCTCGGACCATTAATCCACCCCAAAATGTTTATCGGCCAAGGAGTTTAAACAGTCAAAACTATCTGGCGACTAAGAAAATATCTTTTAATAGGTACCCAAGTAACATATTAAATAAAATTCAGCTTTTACAAAATGACAAAAGTTAAGTTTCAATTCATTAACCTCTAGTACCTGGTACCTGACAAAGCCACTATGAGTCAAACTTCACAATCTACCATTACTTCTACCTATGTTGGGAGTATGCACTAACAAACTTTCAGCTTTTACAAAATAACGAATGTCTGCAGCTCACGCGCTCTTGGACTATAATAAGAAATTATAAAACTTAATAAAAACAAAATATATTCCTAATATTTCCTTTATGTTTCAGGAATATGCAATTTAAAGGATATTATTTTTGTTTTCGGGAAAACTAAGTAAGCTGTGTGTATCTTGGAAACAACATTTCCGGACTTACATAAACTTTTTTATAAAATTGACTCAGAAACACAACAAAATGGTGATCAAAGATATAATAAAAGTTTTCAAAAATCCAAGGATTTTTGCAAAAACCGCATATTAATAATTTTTTTGTTTTAAAGTTATTAATAGAGCAAGAGCCCGCGACGCCCAGACCTTCGTTATTTTATAAAACCTGAAAGTTTTTCTATGTGTTCCCCCAACACAAGTAAGAACGATCAGGGACTATAAAATATGGGTAGTGGTTACTTTGGCAGGTAACAGGTAACGAAGGTGTGCACTTAAACTTTCTTACCGCAATTAAAAAACAGCCTGAATATTTAACAAATTGGCAACAGAATGTTGCAATTAACAAATCTTAAATTAAGGAAAAACCCGAATCAAAGAATGCTGGCGATTTTTTTTTTTTTTTAAGCTGATGCAACATCAACATCGCATTTTCATACACTATATACATACCTACTTTTTTATTTGTAATAACAATATTTATTTTACTTATTTATCTGATTATACAGGGGCGACTGTTTGACAGAGGCATAATGATACCGGTCTTAAATGTTTGTTTTTCAATATCTTGGTGATTTACAATGATCATATACTCAATGGAATGTCGCGTGAACGAGAACAAATATTTAAATTGGCGAGAAGAGGTAATGAATAGCCCGAGATTTTTAATTCAGCACGCGACCATGTAGTGTAACGAACCCGCGAAGTTACGTTTACACTAAACGTCAAAAAAACCCACATATTTTGATATTTTGAAAAACAAACTTTATTTGTATATTTTAATAAACTGTACTTTATAAATATCAAAAGATTTAGAGTTAGAGCCTTGAAAACCTTTTTTTTGAGTTCACTTAACATCATGGCGACAAGCTGGAAATCTTTGTGGCAGTGCCAAAAAGAGCTAGATTAACTTGAAATAGAGCTTTGGCAGCATATGCAGTCCTTTTAAGAGGCGAAGGGTATATTGTAAGCTTATTTTTTTATATAAAATAAATACTTTAATCGTCAAACGCGTGTTTCTCAAATCAACATTTTTTAGATTTTCTGCAGTTTTAACTCAAGAAATCATCTGATATATGTTTTTAAAACTTATTTTATATTTGTTTCTCCATAAATGCTCTTCTTTTTCGAAAAAAACTGTTATTTTGCCAGGCCAAAGATTTTCGAGCAAAATTTAATATAATTTTTCTTTCATTTTGTTAGTTTTTATTAATTTTTTACATTGAGATCTATTGTGGATGGCTCCTTTTCGTTGTCCAAAGAGAGTATTGCAAAAACTAAAAGAGATGGAACAAATCTGATTACACATTCTTGATTTTGGTTTTTGAAAAAAAATTAGGGATGGAAGTAAGTAGGCTAACTTGATTTGTTTTAAAGGTACAACGTGTTTTTAAATTTAGTCTATTGGCTCACTTGTACGGTTTTCGCGGTAAACAAATAGAAACCATTTCTCGGCATGGTCATTTCGTATCGGTAATTCTATTCTACAGTAAAAAAATCACCTTTTTTATTTTTCCTTTAATAGATTTAGCCATACCGAGAAATTGTTTTAATTCATTTACGCAAAAATCGTACCTACATCAAACAAACAAAATCAAGAAATTAATATTTGTTCCAAACTAAATGGCATTTCTAAAAACATTTAAATTTTAGAAAAATGCAGTGGCGTACCGTTTTTTCTTTCTGAAAAATATAAACCTTAAACTCCTTATGGATGATACTACTTTTTTTGCGTGCCAAAATATATGTTCTGATGCATAAAAGGTATCTGTTAAATTATTTAAAAATATCTGAAATGGTATAAAAGTTATAATAAAAAACAATATTTTGTTAAAATTTTTAACACTCCTTATTTCAAAAACTAAGATGTTTAGAACATATTATTTTTATATTTTTTTCCTCATTTTCATTGTAGAATCACCCCTTAAAGCTTGTCGGTAGAGTTACTGGATACCCAGTATATTATATTTAAAAATGCTTATACCTTATTTATACAATGCATATTGGAAAAAAATTAGGTGTTATTTTGTCATAAAGTGCTATTTTTAACTAATAAAATATACCGGGTGATGCATCGCCGGGCGGGACATAGGAAATCCCATGTAATTTTTAATGGGGTCAATCATTGGCTCCCTAATTATTTTAGAGAAAAATTATCATGCTTTTAAAATGGCCCCAGAGGAAGAAGTTATTTGGCGAAATATCAGGTGACCTGGCTGGCCAATTTATGGTGTGATATAGGCCAATAACATTTCCATTAAAAGCATTGTGTAAATCTTCCCGAACAGCCAGGGTATTATGTGCCGGGCAGCCATCCATTTGGTACCAAATTTCCTGATTTTCCCTGGGTACATCATTTAAAGCGGGGAAAATTAGTTGTTCGAGTAGTTCCAAATAAAATTCTGCATTCAAATTTTGATTAAGAAAAAATGGTCCAATAATATGTTGTCCGAAAATCCCCGCCCAAACATTTAATTTCTGTGGATATTGCGTCCTCGTTTCGACAAATCTGTGTTAGTTTTCTTTTCTCCACTATCGGTAATTTTAATGATTGGGTTCATTGTTTAACGTAAATATGCACTCATCAGTAAAAAAAATTTTTCTAAAATTCCCTGTCCATGTTTGCCCTTTCCATCATGTCAAAACAAAATTAAGGCCGTCGTATTTCATCCACATCCCTTAGCTCTTGATGTCTTTCATATTTGTATGAAATGTATTTATGCTTTTTCAAAATCCGGAGCACTGTTGATTGATCTTTTCCTATGATATCCAAAAGTTTCCTTTATTTTCTTCCACATGCAATAAAATTTCCAAGTCTCTATCATCTCTTACATTTTCTTCTTTTGACACTCCCTAGCTTCACATCTGCAGTTATTTATCACTGTGCCTTTGGTCTCAAATTTTTTGATAGTCCTATCGACTGTTGATTTTCCAGGTATCGGTCTATTCGGATACTGAGCAGCGAACATGTCACACCTTTTGGTAACTACTTCGTTGATAGTACCATTTAATCATCAATACTTTTTCTTCAGTAGTATAACTCATGGTTAATCTTTTTCTCTACGATTTTTTGATAATAATAAAGCACTTAATTTCAAAATGACAACGTTTTGTCACGCTAACTGGTATTTTTATTGTTGTTCATAAATATGAGGCGATAATAATGTAACAATTTTTAAAAATATATTGGCATCTAACTAGCAAACGGGTTAACCGAAAAATCTTAAGTTTTTACCATGGACGTAGATTTGCATGCTCTTCAATAAACTTCAATATAATTTTTCTTTAAAATAATTAGGGAAGCCAATAATTGACCCCATTAAAAATTACATGGGATTTCCTATGTCCCGCCCGGCGATGCATCACCCGGTATGGCCAAGCGGTCTACTGGGACCAACACCAAACAGGTTCTTGGAATTAAATTATTAGGATTGGATTAAAGTTAAACGCCCCTTTAATTTTAAAAACAAACTATTGATGGCCAAATAAGTATATATCATGGGAAGTTCCATGCAAAGACATTTACCGATTAATTCTTAAAGTTGTTTTGATATCATAATGTGTCAATTACTTTCTGAACTTTGAGCATACCACTTAAAAGATTTTTTTTCTTATTGGAGGCCGCCTTATTATAGGAATGTTACCGTATTTACAAAGTTTAGTAAACATTTATTACTGCATAAATACAGTGCATATAAAAAAATAACGAATTTTCTAGACAACTATAGATGGGTCCACATTTAATTCATTCTGAAAACAATACCGCAAAGTACACAAAAACTGATAAAGTAAACAAACCTTTTCGAAAGCACATAGCCTCGGACAGAGCCTGATTACGTATTTTTAGATAAATAATAAAAACGATACTAAAAACACGTATAACGTACTTAAAAAACATTCTCTTATTTCACCTCTGTCCTACTAAAAACGGTGGCACGTGGCGTGGTACTAGAAACTCGTCGGGTAGAATATTTTTGCTGCAATAAATCATTGTTCACAAAAGGGTTTCTTTTCTTTATCATTTTTTCTGTACTTGGCGGCATCGCTTTCAGAATGAATTAAATGTGGACCCATCGTTACTAAGGGTACATCGTTATACTGAATACGAATCAACCGATCGGATAAAATTGAATCCGACAGAAAATTGCGATATACTCGTTTAAGATTGAGTAAGGGATTGGATTGAACGCCATAAGTCAATCCTGTTTTTCAAGCTGATTTGAACTTAGTTCAGTCGGATCGGAGGTTATATTTGTACGATGTTAACGGTCTTGGAAAAGGTTTAAAAATGACAATTAAGTAAAACAGCTTATAAGTGTAGAAACGAAATAGTGGAAAATAAAATAAGCTTAAATATTTCCTAAAATATTATGATAGTGTTTCTTTAGTGGTTTGCGTTATTATTTTGTCTTATGTTTTGAAATTAAATGAAATTTATTTTAAAAATATCACCAAAGTAAGGTTAGAAGTTTATTCTTATTTGTTTGCTCTCTTTGTCATTGTATATACATTTTTCCACGACCGTTAAAAAAAATGCTGTTTTTTTAATCGTTAACATGAAGTTAAAGTACTCCATTCTAGTAGACTACATAAAGTGTTAAAAAAGTTACTTTTTTAACACTTCGAAGCTCATTTTTAACACGCTTTTATTAACTTGGGTTGTAACTATCTATCTATCAATCTATCTATCTGGCTGCCTATGTAACGGAATCTTTGAGCCTAATTTTAACCAACTTCCAGCTATTCGATTTCTTTGAAACTTTGCACACGTATTAAGGAAACATGACAATGCAATAATCTGCAAACAGTATCCCGTTATCTTTTTTTAATCGCCAGGAAAAAAATTCCATTATATTATAAAAACAACACCTAGGTTGCCATCTGTTGGCAACATTTCAAACTTTGCTATTAAATGAAGAAGAAATTTTTTAGTGGGTTGCAATATGTTGGCAACGGTCCAAACATTGCCTGATTGCCATCTGTTGGCAAAATTTCAAACTTTGCTACTTAATGAAGAAGAAATTTTTTAGTGAGTTGCAATCTGTTGGAAAAATTTTAAAATTTGCCACTCTTGTTCATTAAAAATATTTTCGCCATTTTGTCAAGAGTAGCAAAAAATAAAAATGAAAAATAATTAATAGTTTAAAAAACTAAAAAACACGCTTTTATATGCAACCGAACTAAAAATTAGAAAATAATTTTTCATTAAAAAAATATTGTCATTTCATAGTAAAAAGCGTGGGGTGTTTAATATATTAAATGTTATAATTATTATATTTGCCAATATCTATGATGGAAAAGTTATGAAAAAATAGTAAAATGCACCCCACGCTTTTTACTATGAAATGACAATATTTTTTTTTAATGAAAATTATTTTCTAATTTTTAGTTCGGTTGCATATAAAAGCGTGTTTTTTTAGTTTTTTTAAACTATTAATTATTTACACTTTAAATATGTGTTTTGTTTCAACGTCTACTACAATAAACTTAAATATAACTGAGGTAAATATAAATTGATATAAACGTGATATTTTGTTATATAATAAAGTTATTTTTAATTAGTCCGTACATGTTGATGTGCAGGCTATAGATAATATCAGGCACATTAATGTTCACGTAGCCATATTACTTTTTAATATAAAAATGCATTAAAAGTATTTTCTTGATGTAGTAAGTCCTATTTACAAAAAAAAAATGTGGATAATTATTTGGATGGTTTTTCTATAATGAAAATATATTTTTTAGTGCAAAGGTCTGGCATAAGTCTGCCGGAAGGGAGGATTTTTGAAAAAAATCTGACGAATTATAAATTGTGCGGAGATCATTTTAAAAATAAATTTATTTCTATCTCGTCATTCGCAATAAAACGTCAATTTAACACTACCGTGCCAACAATATTTTTCATGCCATTATCATCAAGAAATACAGACAATTCTAAGAACCTTCCAAAAAAAAAAAACTATTCTATCAGGTAAATATTGAATAAATTTTAAAAAAGTAATATTTTTTGTAACTTATTTAACATTAATACAAAGTTTTTAGAAAATACTTGTTTATAAAGTTATTGATATTAATCAGTATGTGCCTAACGAAGGGAAAATGTTTTTTGTTATTTATAGCGGCACTGCCATTTGAATGGCTATATTTTAAATAAAAAAATATGTGTTTTTTCAGTATTTAAAAAATAACATACTCCTATTACTATGGCAACATCTGCATTGCTTTAAAATATTGCGTCGGGGTTTCTTTAAAAACTTTTGTTACTCTGCTTTCAATTATTCTGTTTTAATCCCCAGTTACACAAAACTTTTCAATAAACAATTAAGCTAGTAAAACGGAATACCTTTAATCAATTTAATAAGCAGTTTTTAGACAATTTTTTTTGTTAAAGATTCTTAACCCACTTTTAATCGTTTGTTAAAATGTTTTGTGCAACCAGGTATAGACATTTTAATACAAATTGATCTAAACGTGACATCTACTAACAATATTTTACCTTTCAAAACATAGGTAAAATTTTAAATTGTAATATTTTTTAATAAAGTAATATTTAAATTTTCAATTAGTGTATTATTATTTTGTTCCGTTTTTCCCACATAAAAAAAAAGCTGCATAATTAATTACTATAAAAGTCTATCTTTCCTTAGCGCCTTGGTGCGGTTTCACCTTTACAAATTAAAAATATTACGATCCAAGAATTGGTGCAGATTTTCCATTTATTATTTCTCAAGGTCATAGAAACAAGTAAGCGTATTTTGCCGCACTTTCGCATCTGGGTATTCTGATAATTTGTGGTATTACTGCCTTTTCATATTAGCGGAAGACAAAAATATGGGCGATCGGACCCATGCTATCGCAGTTTATGGAGTCTATACGTAGAGAACCCGGAAAGTCGGCAAACTCAAAGGCTTCATATAATTTTTTTATGACTCTGTCCGTACCCTTAGTCACATTTTTACGACTATCTTGAATAATAAATTGTGGATGCCCATGTTTTTTGGTCCACCCAGTCACCTGCATGGCCTCATTTCTACGTGCACTCGATACGGCGCCGTCGAGGCGCGTCTGCACGCTTAACGACGTCCCGTCGTCGGGTCGATACCCTAGGGCAGACGGTCAACTAATGCCCTTAAAATTTGCAGGCTTGTGATATGTTTCCTGACCAGGGCCGAATTTAGATATGTGGAGGCCTCCGAGCCATTCCAGCTTGTGAGACTGTGAGGGCCCCAAATGAAAGGCATTTTTAATCAAAGCTTATTTTCTTGAAGAAAAATATAATGGTAATTTTTATTTTTTGTACTTTTTATATTTTACATTTTTGACAATTTTAAAAATGTATGTAAATAAAACGCTTTTTAATTTTGTCTGATTTACCACAACTATCGAAAATATTCGATATCGATATATCGAGAAGTTAAATATCGATGAAGATTATCGATATTTGATTTCCGATATGTGGATATTTGAAAATAATCGATATATCGTTGCCATTCCTACTTAAACAAGATTTTGTTTAAAATTGGTATACTTGTAATAAATGTTTTTAATCATACTAATGAAAAATACGATTAAAAATTCCAGTGCGTTGTAAATCAAAGTTTGATAACCCTAATAATAAAAAAACACCATAGATTACAAGTAATTGATAACAATTCACTATAACACACAAATCCTGTTTTTATTATTGTTTACTTTGTAGCAAAACTAAAGAAATAAAATAACCGGAATTTTAGAAAATCCAACCGTAACAAAATATACTTTTTAATGAAAGTAATCGAAATCAAGTGGTTTTATCTCATGGTCAAAGTTTGTATAAAGTGTACAGAGAAATACTAGGTATTTTCCCTTTTTTTAAATGGGGAAACCACTATAATTATACATAAAAAAAAATATGTTAACATGTACTGCAGCCTGATTTAAAAAAATCGACTATTTTTTTCATAATTACGTCGAAAATATTGTTGGAAATGATGGAATAAACAATCCTGTGAAAGCCACAGCCCTTACTTAATATTATTGATAAGAGGTGCCGCATGATACATTTTAATTTCCCATATGATTAATAAGGGAAAGCTTGTTTTTTGACTTTAGAATTTTGTAACTATTCAATGGTTTATCAAAAAGGCTAAACTTATTCATTCTCTTACATAAAATTGAACGCTCTACAAAAAGCTTTTTCCATTTTTTGACGAAACTAAAGTTTATCAAAAATTTTGTCAAATTTTCAAAATTTATTGTATTCTTTTGTCGGTCTATATAGCGTCGCGACATTCGGCCATATTGCTTTGACGTGTTATGACGTCACATCTCCCATTTTTCGACCATGTTGTTCAGTGCCGAAGATATACAGTTTATTGTATGAGTAGAACAACCATTTACACAACAGTTTTTAATTATTATTAACTTGTAAATTCTTTTACTTTAAATAAAAAACATTTGGAATTACATCTTTTAACAAATATCACTTCCAAAACAATGCAAAATAAAATGCGCAAATTCTAGACGCCACTGCTGGATTGATCATCAGCTTTGATTTTACCCAGTCTTGCCAACTTTTCTCCGTTGTGTGCCCTTCTTTGCGTCCCCGACCTCGAACCGCCCAAAAGTTGAGGATGTGTCGCAACCTTATAAATATAAACTAACCTTGGGTTTAACAGATCCTTTAATTTAACTGTCAAAAATTTAGAAAAAAAAATTGATACCATTTTATGATAAATTGAAAAAAGAGAAAATATTATAAATTATATTTTAAACTTAAATAGCTTCGAAACGCGTCGGTTTATAAAAAAATATAAGAAAGCTCTTTTGTAGAGAGTTTAATTTTATACAAGAGATTTATTTGGTCTAGCCTTTTCGATGAATCATAACAGAGTTATAAAATTCTAAAGTCAAAAAAACAAGCTCTCCCATGTTAATCACATGGAAGATTAAAATGTATCATGCGGCACCTCTTAACATTAAGGGCTGTGTCTTTCACAGGATTTTTTTTCATCATTTTCAACAATAATTTCGATATAATTAAGAAAAAAAATAGTCATTTTTTTATTCAGTCTAATGTACTGCGGTAAAGACATAAACATGTTTGCTGTGCCGGAAAAAGTGTGACAATTCAATTTTTCCTGAGTAACTACCAGTTACCAGTTATACGTAGTTTCTCTCTCCTGAATCTCTTTAGAGGCCATCTGAAATGACCACGAACTTCCCACTTTGTCCGCCCCTTTATTCCTTGAGTATTTAGACGGTCTAACTTACTGCCTGCAGACATCCACATCTACACCCAACCCATCACACTTTTTAAATCCCGTGTTAATAATATAAAACGTGTATCTTTTTCGATTGAAGTTCATAATAACAAAAATTTGAAAAGGAACCGGATATCATATAAAGTAAAAATTAATTAATTAATTTATTTTTTTTAATTACGATGCTTTACTATGGTTTGCTATACACGAATTATCCCGAAAGTTATTTTTTTACATCACTGTATGTCTTTTATCTTTTTAGACTGGATTAACTATCTAAAATTAAAACGTATAAAAAATGTGATAATAACTATTTATTACTTTAAGACAGTATATCTGATGTCTAGACACTTGATTAATGACCAAGTGTGATAATTAACTAAGATATCCCGCAGTTGCAACCAAAATTGAACATCCTGTACATGACTCGTGTTTAAACTGATTTTCACACTCGAGGTTTTGTCGTACTCGGCTATAACACTCCACTCGTGTAAAATATATGACTTTTATTTTCAACACTTGTTGTACAAGGTGGGCAATTAAGCGAGTACCGCGGCTGTATCTTGAAAACTATTTATCGTACGAAATCCAAAAAAAATCTTTGGTAAATATGGCCAAGAAAAATTGCTGAAAAATTATTTTTGAGACTCTAAGTCAACCGCTAGGGGCGTAACGGTAGCCACAAAAATATTTTCTATTAACTTGTGTCACATATAAGCCTATTACAATTTCGGAAAATTTATGGAAACTTTTTGTAAAAGCTTTTTTCTCTATATTGCGAAATAAGGAGTGGGGGAAAAAAAATTAACAACTTCCGTGTTACTTAACCGATTTTAATAAACTTAGTCTCGTTTGAAAGAGCATTTAAGGACGCATTTAATAAAGTATTGATATTACTTGTTCATTTTTGTTTTTGGTCTGTAGATGGCGCTTCTTGACAAAGTTGCAAATTTTTGTGATTTTCCCAAAAAAATTTAAATGCATTGATATTTCTTTTTGCAGATCATACAATAGAGCGTCCAAAAACTTTAAAAAATAGTAAAACCCCAAATCAATATCGTTGTCCGTTTTAGAGATATGAATAAAAATAGATGTTAATTACTAAAAACTGTCGCAGCAATTCTTTCAAACTTATGACCACTAATTTAAATCACTCTCGAAAGCACTTTTAAGATATTTCTTATAAATGTCGGCAGAACCTTTTATGACACTCCAAAAAGTCACAAACATGGCTTAAATTAAATGGCATTTGATTGTTTTTATTAATATCAGCCAACAGATAGATCACACAGACAATTTTTAAACTGACTAATCTATCTAGAATTTTTAGACGTACTATAAATAGTTCCCGAGATACAGCCGCGGTACTCGCTGAATTGCCCACCCTGTACAATATCTTAGTTAATTTCCATTATTAAAACGCTTTTATTAGCTTGGGTTGTATGTATGTATGTAAATATGTATGTAACGGAATCTTTAAGCTTAATTTTCACCAACTTCCAGCGATTCGATTTCTTTGAAACTTTGCACACGTATCAATAATTCATGACAATGCAATAATCTGCAAACAGTATCCCGTTATCCTGATTAGGATCGCCAGGATAAATAAATTCTTCCTTTATAGATTTTCTGTAGGAGAGTAACAGAGAAAGAGCTAGTGCGCGATCTGCGCATGCGTGCAGTTTCGGACGTACTGTCAGCATAAGGCTGACAGAAACTTGTTCGGACTAGTTGCGTTCTGAAACCCCATGCAACAGTGAAGCTTTAAATGAAATGATTAGATTACGAAATAGTTCGTGAAACATTTCAATATCACATGTCCGCAGGAAACTACTTGATATTTCGAACTAAAAATGAAAAATAAATAATAGTTTAAAACTAAAAAAACACGCTTTTATATGCAACCGAACTAAAAATTAGAAAATAACTTTTCATTACAACGAGTTGTTATTACAGTAATAAAAGGTTAAACAATGAATCATAATTATATACCTCAAAATAGAATTATAATAAAATTTAAGATAATAACAGAATAATTCACTTCAGAATAAAAGCGTGGGGTGCTTAATATATTAAATGTTATAATTATTTCATTTGTAAATATCTATGAGGGAAAAGTTATGAAAAAATAGTAAAATGCACCCCAAGCTTTTACTCTGAAGTGAATTATTCTGTTATTATCTTAAATTTTATTATAATTCTATTTTGAGGTATATAATTATGATTCATTGTTTGACCTTTTATTACTGTAATACAAACTCTTTGTAATGAAAAATTATTTTCTAATTTTTAGTTCGGTTGCATATAAAAGCGTGTTTTTTTAGTTTTTTAAACTATTATTTATTGTAGGACCAACAATAAACCAAACACGAAACTACGTGAAAACATACATGACCAAATCCTCGTGTCGTCCAATTAAACATACAATGTTAACCAACACCCATAACTTACAACTGGCCTTAAACTAATTGCATTGTCCCAATTAAATTTAATAACAGCCTTTTAAACAAATTAATCGTAACCCAATTATTATTCCTTTAAAATCAAGATGAATCGGTCTACAATCTAATTGCTACATGGAGTATTGAAAAACATGTTTTTCTAGGATACTGAGTTAAAAATATCAAAATTTTAAAAATTATTGACGGCATCATGTCGACTTAAAATGAAACAATTTCCGTTACATCAGAGTCTTGCGTCAGTCTAATTACATAATAAACGTTTTGAATAATTTATTGTTATGGTGACCGAAAATAACAGTCAAAGTCGTGTAAATGCATAAACTATTGTATTTTTAACGGGGTGACGTGCGAACAAAAATACGTTTTTATGAAATAATTGGAGTCATGGGCGCCGGAAGGAGGAGGGAGGGTGCACTTGCAACCCCCTGCCTTGTGAAAATGTATGAAAAGTAGTAAGTTGTGGCAAAAAAGTATTTATTTTAGGTATTTTAAAATTTTTTGCACCCTCCTGGCTGTTGCAAGTGATCCTGGCTGTCAAAAGACTTCTTTTTCTTTTCAAAAATTTATTTGGATTAAATTTGTTTCTACTTCTGCACCCCTGGAAGTCATCCATTCGGCGCCCATGCTTAAGATTAATAACACAGTTCCACATAAAAATTAAAAAAAAATTAACTGACTTTAAAGAAATTAGTAAAACTAACTAAAAAGTTAATAATAATAATAATAAAAAGAAGTAGGGTAATAGCATATGAAATTAAAGTATAAAATCTTTTGTTTATTTAGATATAAACATTGACGACATTGAGTAGTTGAGAACATATATTATTACCCGACTTTTTTATTTTTTTGTTATTTTAACTTTTAGTAATTTATTAATTTCTTGATATTTTTTAAGGTTTATTTTTCTTCTTTAGTTTACTATGATTACTATTAAATCGGTAAATATTCACTAAAAAACACTACAAGTACCTCTTTTTTGATTAGCTGCAGCCCCGAGTCTATCGAGTTATACGCTTTTGACAGCAATGGAGGTTTAGTTAAGAAATTAAAAAAAAATAGATTTAACTAAACAGAACTAACCCCGCCTATACTATGTCCACGGTTTTTATATTGTCTGTCAAAAAGCCTATTAATCGATACACACGGGGCTGCAGCACACCGCTTGTCTTTTAGTTTGGTGAAAAGGGTTAATTTTACCCCAAGGTTGTCGATTCTGAATGCGTCCCTGATCTCTCATTTTTTAATCAACTTCATTCTTTATTATCTTAGCATATACCCATCTAGAGTACGGCAGAGAGAGAGAAGATAAGGCCAGTAACTTTCTCTCTCGCGATCCTGACTTTGTTTTTTTATGGGACCACCGCGGAAATGCAGTCTTTCAAATAAAAAAATAATTTTTGAAATCGATCCAGAAGGCCAGAGTAATCGCGTAAAAACACAAAACAAAACATACGGGGCGAATTGAGAACCTCCTCGTTTTTGAAGTCTGTTAAAAATAAATAATAGTTTAAAAACTAAAAACACTCTTTATATGCACCGAACTAAAAATTAGAAAATAATTTTTCATTACAAAGAGTTTGTATTACAGTAATAAAAGGTCAAACAATGAATCATAATTATATACCTCAAAAATAGAATTATAATAAAATTTAAGATAATAACAGAATAATTCATTTCAGAGTAAAGAAGCGTTAGGTGCATTTATTGCTTTTTTTCATAACTTTTCCCTCATAGATATTTACAAATGAAATAATTATAACATTTAATATATTAAGCACTTACGCTTTTATTCTGAAGTGAATTATTCTGTTATTATCTTAAATTTTATTATAATTCTATTTTGAGGTATATAATATATGATTATTGTTTGACCTTTTTATTACTGTAATACAAACTCTTGTAATGAAAAATTATTTTCTAATTTTAGTTCGATTGCATATAAAAGCGTGTTTTTTTAAACTATTATTTATTTTTCATTTTTAGTTCGATATATCAATTAGTTTTCTGCGGACATCGTGATATTGAAATGTTTCACGAACTATTTCGTAATCTAATTGATTTCATTTAAAGCTTCACTGTTGCATGGGGTTTCAGAACGCAACTACTCCGAACAAGTTTCTGTCATGTATGCTGAGAGTACGTCCGAAATTGCACGTATGCGCAGATCGCGCACTGAGCTCTTTCTCTGTTACTCTCCTAAAGAAAATCTATAAAGGAAGAATTTATTTATCCTGGCGATCCTAATCAGGATAACGGGATACTGTTTGCAGGATATGGCATTGTCATGAATTATTGATACGTGTGCAAAGTTTCCAAAGGAATCGAATACGCTGGAAGTTGGCGAAAATTAAGCTAAAAGATTCCGTCTACATACATACATACATAGCATACAACCCAAGTTAATAAAAAGCGTGTTAAAAAGGTGGTCTGTGCTAGGTATCGGACAAAAATTTTCTCACGAATCCAAAGTCAAAACTGAAGGTCAAAGTGCAACCGAATTTCTGGTGCCAAGAGGGCACTAGCAATTTTTTTAAATAAAAAGGGTGGTAATGTAGCATTTTAAAGGCCCTTTAATACTCTAATCAACGCCACTTTGTTTTTCAAAATCAGCCCAGCTGCTCCAGTTCCATACCATAAAAAAATACTATTAAACTTTAAAAATTAGGTTTTCCCAAGACTAAATTACTTTATTTTTCATTTTGTTAATATTGCCAAGAACCTATTGCTTTGCTGCCGTATTTTTTCCTATAAACTTATATGTATATCAATAAATCCATTATTTTTGGAAATAACCATAGCTTATAGTACATCTTTTAAAGGGAAAAGATAAAATTTTAAGAATATAGAAAAATATACAGGGTGTTTTTTTAAATAACAATGTTGCCCTTTATCGAAAAGTTGGCCATTTGTGCTAACAAAATATCACAACCAAATGGCGAGGATATGATGAAAGAATTTAAAAAAATCTTAAGGCTTTATAATTTTTTTTCTAAACTTATTCGCGATCAAAATTGGTCAAAATATAGACGGGCAACCTGTATTATTAACATTTTTTTTTCATAAAAAATACGTATCTGAAACCTTACAATAAATTACAAATAACAAAGAAAACAAAATATTTTATCAATCTTGTGCAACGGAACACGTAAGCAAGACAGTTTTTATTTAATACTTGAACTTGAGCTACTTTTTAACTTTCTATCAAATGAAATTATCCTTGGAACTGAAAATAACTCCTTTCACTGAGCCTATTTACAAAAATTTTCGTCACATTAAAGTTTATAAAACAAACAAACATTTATTTTATAAACAAGTATATTAGGTGATCAAAGAAATATAAAACAGATGGATGCTTTAAAAAATCATTCTATATTTCAAAAAAAAACTTTTCTTCATGGTAAACCTATCAGATGCAAGCAGCCTGTATCCATTAATATTCACTACGTTTATACCGAATAGTTAAAGCTAGCTTGAATTAAAGCGAGTTTTAAAAGTGGCTTGAAAAAGCGATATTAACGCTCTTGAAAGTGACTTGAATCGTTCAAGTCAAGCCTGCGTAGATAGGAGGTTGGGCAAGCCTGAAAATAAGTAGGGTTGACTTCACTGAAGCCGATTAGAAAGACGATATAAACGATTCAAGCGGGCTTAATAACTGCCTAACTTCAGATGAATGCTTCCTCAAACGTCATCAGTGTTAATTTCATATATAATTTTGACATTTTTATGAAAAATATGAGTTGGAAAACAGGTGAAAAAACTTTAAAACACGCTCATTCCAACAACAGCACACAAAACGGGATGAATTAAAAAGTGAGGTTTGTTTTTCATTTGATGTCTACTGTGAAGTTGGATGCAAAACTGCCTCATGCGTACGACGATGGCCTGAAATGTGCTTGACCTCGATTTTTAATAGACTTTCAAGCCACCGAAATAAACACGTAGACTTGGAAATCGCTTCAAAGTCGCTTTGTTTTCAAGCCAGCTTCAACTATTAGATATAAACGTAGTAATTAACCTTAACACGTCCATTGGCCTACAGCGGATGTGATTATTACAAATAAAAATGATATATATTTCGCACTCTTGAGCATGTTCAGAGAGTTTCACTGTTTTTAATAATGTTTTATTTAACCTTTTAAAAGTTTACAACTGCTAAAAATTGAAATCAATATCAACCAGTCGTACCCTGAGTGGATTAAAAGTAATGCAACCAAGTAGCCCAGATATTACAAGAATGGATATGCTTTTTAAGGATACTTGAAAACTAAAGCATATCGTAAAAAAGTAAAAACTTTGGCTGAATGAAAACCAAAATTAGCCATAAAATTAACCTCATAAACAAGGAAATCTATATTATCATAAAAATTTTTCAAAAGATAATAATAATAGATTGTTAGGTTGAATTTGCTTAGTTTTGGTTCTGGTTAGTTCTGGTTCTTCTTATCAGAACTAACCTACAAATATGCCAAATTTAAAGAGTTTACAATTGCTGTTTAAAAAATGTATATTCCCAGAAGAAGTGCATGTAAACTAATCCTATTTTTATTACTTACCAAGATCCAGCGTGAAATTTAAAGGTTTACAAATAATTGCACAAAAAAAAATTTAAACCCTCCTTTAAAAAAAAATATTTAATTTAAATTATCTTATTTCCCAATTCACAAATTACTCTTAATAATTAAAAGGTTAACTTTAAATTTTCTGAGCGAGTGCAAAGAACTACTACTGGATGAAACTAGAGCCCAAGATAAACTAAAGCGAGTAGGTCTGCAACCCCTCAACGTGTAACTGGCAACAGTGACGTCATCAGGATAAAATTTCCAGCAGTCAGGATACGCATCCTCTGGGGTACAGGGGAACGGGAGCCAAACGAAAAGGGTAAAGGACACAAAATGTGTAGGCTGCGGCGGAGTGGGCCGAAGTTGCAGTGAGGCAAGATTAATAAGCAGACTAACATTAGCTATACTATTTGATCTCTTGATAAACAACTTTTAATTTAGAAATAGTATAACTTTACAGAAGAAGCAGGTTCGTACGAATAAAAGGTTTTTTTGGGGAGGGCCGAAAAAGCAACAAAAAAAAACAACTTTATGAACTAGAATAAAATTGAAGAGAAAAAAAAGAAAAACCTCGTCTATTTTTTTTCCTCTTTATTATTTTTTTTCCGAGGGGGGCAAAACAGCCGATACAAGCGAATTTAGAGAGCTCCAGGGGGAGGAGGCAGTAGCCCTCATTGCCCCCCTCCCTGCGTACGGCTCTGAGGAGAACTACATAAATAACGGTTACAAAAGGGTTTAAATACGATGAGAATAAAGATGACTAAAAACTATTTTTTCCGTGACAGGAACAAAATATATTTTATCTCTGTTAACAGGTACTTAATGTGACTTTTTATGAAATTACTTTTTTTCCCGGGAAAAGTTTGTACTTTTTTCCGGATATACATACACATGTGTTCTCTTCCTTCACTTCGCGTCGGGAGACAACACAACCTCGAGCTAAAATCTAGAATTTTTCCTTTGTATAATAAATAAATATTTATCCAAGTAATATACAGGGTCTTCTTGAACTCTGGTACCAAGCTGCTATGGTAGTATCATATTATTAAAATAAAAAAAAGGATATAAACATAGGACTACAATTTTTTAATTTTTAAGGTACAGGGTGTTAAACTTTTCAAAAACTTAAAATTATTGAATAATTGCTAATAAAAAAATTATAAAATCTGATTTTGAAAGGGAAAAATTTTCCTACAATATTTCTTTATTGGTCTCTAAAATTATGCAATTTAGTGGTTTTCTTATTTTTTTTTCTTAAACTTAACCAGATATGAAAAAATAATGAGACATACATATAAGCTGCTATTTTATTAGCTAAATCTAAAAAAAAAATGTAAAAAGACATACACACATTTTCACAGTCAGTGACGTACCTTGTTTTGTGAGAAATATTTGTTTAGGCGCCGCTTAAGACGCCACTGGACTTATTAAATTTAATTAAGTTAATGCTAAATTAGACCCTAATTCCACAAATGCAATAAATAATATTATCAAATTACAAAAAAATTCATTAATTGATATTTAAGATATTTAAAAAAAAATCTAAACAACTTCAACACCAATTTTATTTGATATCCCTGAACTTGGCATTCAGCCGTACAACAATTAGGTGTTCATTGTAACTTGGCGCCCACATTTTTTCACCAGTCACCAGCTGTGTCTCGTTTCCTCCTAAATGATTGTCAAGGTTTTCCCAGAAAGTTGCGTTAAAATATTTTCTATAATTATTACATAACAATTATACGTGGAAGGAATGTTATCATTCCGGTTGTGTGTGGGGTTCTTACATCCGTTATACCCCTTGGACATAGATTAGAAGATCTCAGAGGCTATCTTCCTAGTTAAAAAAATCAAATTACCTTAAAAACTTTACCCCTTTTTTTACCTTAAGTATACCCAAAATCCTTTAAATCTGTGCTAAACAATACTCCGATTAACTGGAAACTGACCAAACATGCTTGCTTGTAAGGTTTGTGTTTGTGGAAAAATAACTGAAAATCGCATTGTGATAGATCTGGGCTCTCCGGAGGATTATCTAACACTCCTAAAGATGCAGCTGCCATAAATTCCCTAGTTTTGCAAAATTGATATGCAGTAGAATTATTATGACGCAACCAAGTGTCTAGATTTGAGTTTGATCTTAAATTCATTGGCCTTTTAATTATAGTGTTTTAGCTACAAGACAGTTACAGTTACATCTTCTGTGAATCCAGCAATATAGTTGTGGTAATTATTTGTTTACGGAAAAAAAGCAACAATCTACCGTGCAAAGGCAAAATAGTCTAATCGCAAAATTGATCATTTCATGTTTTTACATTGTTTTAATGTGCAAAAAAAATACATTTTGGTACCTATTTAAACAGTGTTTCTAGGGGGGTTTTAAAGTTAGAATGTTGACAAAACAGTCTGTTATCAAAATGGATAAAAACGAAAATGACGATTTTTTCAAAACTGTATTTTTGCGAATAGACTCTTTTGCCTTTGCACGGTAGCAATGATTCCTTTTTTTTTCGATTTTGCCGTTTTCAACATAACCGTAGAATCTTCATTTTCAGAAAGCCAAACTTCGGTTTGGGTTTTTTGGCATGGCACAATAATATAGCCATGTTTTATCCCTGTTAAATTTGTCTTCATTCGGGAAAAAGGCCCAAAATCAAACTGCTTAAGCACCTTCTACTATATAGCCCGTGTTGCGTTTTATCAGGTTACATATTATGAGAAACAAAAAATTAACAAACTTTGAGTAGCTTTATATGATCTTAAAGACTTGAGTGAGGTAATCTTCAAAATGTACTGCATTTCTCTTTATTTTAATGTCTATTTTTATATTTTGAGATTTTAAACCGCGTCAATATTCTTTATCACCTACAGTTTACACGTTACTAGTTAAAACTGCTTAAACCTTCTTAAATGTGGACTTAAAATGGCTTATTAGGTGATGCAAAAAAATTCTGCACTAAAACGACCAGAATACACTCTGTATATATTCCAAATTCGATCGTCTCTGGAATATTTTTCTCATGTCTGGGGAATCGCGACCCCTACAACCCTCAGCATTCTTGATTCCATTTAAAGAAGAGGTGCTCGTCTTATTAATTATCCTTTACCTACTAAAAGACTTCCTTTTCTTACCCATCATCGAACAATAGGGGATCTATCGCTATTTTATAGGTACTTTCACGGCTTCTGCTGCATGGAATTGTCCAGTATAGTCCCTCCACTTGCGACTCGTGATGCTGCATCTCTATACGGTTCAACTGGATAGACCCCGAACTTTCTACCTTGTTCGTTCTTTTATCTCTAGAGTTTCTAGAATGTGAAACTTGCTGCCAACGGAGGTCTTTTCCTTTTCCTCCAAATCTTCAAGTTTTTAAGTCCCGTTTTAACAAACTTACTCTTACCTCGCTTAGGACACCCACGGTACGTTAGAATTTAGGTTTTCAGCCTTCGAGGATTCTCCAAAAATAAAAAATTCATTCATAATCAACACCCTTTGGGTAAAAGTTATCCTACTTGTGACGTCACCGACTTATTTGTTCCTTTATGGTATAAGGTTTTTCTTCATAGCGATTTTGACATATGACAAGGGTGTCCGAGCACAAGTCAGTTCTAAACGCACCCTTAATATATTCTGGACACTTAAAATTTTTATCTGATTAAAACTAACCAATACCTTTAAAAAGCTCGATAATTTTGGCAGCATTGTCTAATAATTCCATTGAAGCTTTCTAGAATCGCTCCTTTACAGTCACGTCGTACAAAAAAAAAACAAAAACTATTCTAGAAAAGTATGGTACTATCGCAAAAAATATATAATTCTCCACATTACCCACTTAACATTATCATAACTATCCGTGTATCTCCAATTATCGAGTTTTTAATTAAATAATAACTTGCTAATATTTTTTACATACTTTTTTAATTTAAAACGCCAATTTAAATAAGTACTAATGAGTAAGGTCAGTAAGTTTTTATTAATTAATTAAGATAAGTTTTTTTAAATGTTATCACAAAAAATATGCATGTTGTTAAATAAACACCAAGATAAAAATAGATAAAACGTATAATTGTTAAGCAGGATATCAATATATCACAAATCAATATTTGCAAGGTGGTTCTTTGTTACGCACTTTCTTTTGTAATAGCGTTATGGTAATAGCTATGTCGCAGTCAAATGGTTATTTTAGGCAAATGGCTTCTGTCTAGGTGAATGCTTCCTGTCCGGGCTAATAGAGTATTTTCATTTTTAAATGCTAATTCCCTAGGCAAATGCTGTTTGACTAGTCAATAAGCATTTGATTCTATTGCATAAGCAATTTTTAGACAAATGGAAATAGATAAGAGTTGTTAAAGATCAGGCAACAATGCTGAACAAGTTCGAACAGTTCCCTTCCTACCCGAGAACAGGTTCCGTAAACCTGTTCAGTTGTTCATCTGTTCTTTTTAACAAGTTCTTGACGATGTGGTGGAGACTGGACATATTAGGCATTAATCCATTCTCTTCCTGGTTTACCCGTTCACCGTTCACCCTTATCGATCGAAACTATTCCAAACATGCATAAAAAAACAGCACCATATGCCATCCATAAACCACATAGCACCAGGAACGTTAGCGTGAACAGTTCAAGCACTTCAAGCTCAAAGCCTGGTTAGAGTTTCTTCGATCCAAATAAACGGGAATAGCCAATATGGTCCATTTGACCGAACGTAGATCACAGAACCAGTGAGAACAGAGAACACAAAAACTAAAACGCGCGTCCGTTCCTCACCCGTTCGGTTCAGAAAAGAACAGGTTGTTCAGTTCTCTTTAAAGAACGGTTCACTGAACAGGCTACCTCTGAAAATGTTCTTAAGAACCGTTCCGTTCTTTTCATAACAACTCTAGAAATAGAAATATCTGCATAACCAGACGGTCATGCAAAACTGTCACAATAGGGTGTCATGGTTAGTTCTGATAAGTTAATGTTTCTTTTTAATTTCCTAACGAATAAAAAAAAAGGATTTAACCAACCAGAACTAACCATGACAGCACCCAATGTGACAGTTTTGCATGATCGTTATACTGCACTTGAACCAATCACATTACAAGTGCTTTTGCTTTTTGCTGTAGTCTGCAAAACACACAGTACGCCTAATATGTTATCAAATATATCACAGTCATTTGCCCAACAAGGACCACGGCCAATGCCATTTACCTATAGGCAAATGGCTTTGAAATAGAAATTATTTTCATGAAATAATATGCCCAGGCAGAAAGCATTTACCTAGTCAGAAACCATTTGCCTAAAATAACCATTGGCCTGCGACAGCTACATAATGCTAGAGCTAATACCAAACTGTACCGAATTAAAACATAAGTGTGACATGGCCATATGAATAAAAAGAAGCAAACGCTTATACTTATAAAATTTGAGTAAATGCTTATGCTTCGAAGTATAAGCAAATGCTTTTGCAATATTTTTCTATAATATGAGATTTGCTTATAGTTATAAGCAAAAGCATTTACTTTAAATTTTATAAGTATAAGCATTTGCTTCTTTTTATTCATATGGCCAATGATGTGACCCAACTTGTTAATGGGCCCACACACGGTTAGATAATGCCTTCAAGTCTACCTGAAGAGGTACATCTGTGATTAATACTGTCATTTGCATAGGAACGCGCCATTCAGTGCCGTATTATCCATTAGGCTGACTAGGCTACAGCCTAGAGCGCCATGAGAAAAATACGCGCCAGGCAGGGGAGTAATAGGCGCTAGACAGGGAAGTTTCTAAAGGTCTGGTGGGGATTAGAACTAATTTTTCTGCCTGAAAATAGACGCGAAAAGGACAGACATGACCTTTTATAGGCGCTATGAAGGTATGGACCTTTTTTTCGTAAAAATAGGCCCTCTGGGAATTTTAGCCTAGGGCGCCTCATACAGTTAATACGGCCCTGGCGCCACTAGTTCAGTATATACACGATCGCACTTTACTCGCGAGCGCACTTGCGTTCAAGAAGGCTCGAAGACTTGTCTCACATTTATATAGTTAAGCATCTAAAAAAAAAAAATATTGTTAAGAGGTTTTAATTTAGTACCTTTTTAGGCCCGATTCATACTATCGGTACGATCCCGGTTCGTTCTCAGTTCGTTCCCAGTCCTATATGATCTCGTTATGTTCATACTATCGATACGCATTCGGTTCGTTCTCGGTCCGATACACGTTGGGCTCTCATTTTATTCTACTGTACAGGTATATGTAGAAGATTTTACACCCAATACTAGATCTTTTATACAGGGTGTTTATTTAAAAAGTTACCACTCAAGGTATCTGCGAAAAGAGACAGATTTGAGGAAATCGCCGAAACACCGAAGATATTTATTAAGGGAAAACGTTTTTACACAAAATTATACGGCGCCCCCAAACTTCTTAACCACCAGGGCTACCACCCCAAAAGTCTTAAATAAGAAGGAAGGTCGAGTGATAGGGTCCGCGCGTTTAGTAAAGAGGCCACCGACGTCATCATGTTCTGCGCAAAATCTACTCTTATTCCCTCATACCGTATTTAAAATGTTATTTATTTTTTAAAATCAAATCTTTAAAATGCCTACTTCTTAGGCAACGATACGAAGCCCTCGAAACCGCGATTCAAAGAGAGTTACAGAAGATTTTGCATAGATAATGATGAGATGAGAAACCTCTTTACTAAACGGGCGGACTTTACATCATTTTAAAGCTCTGACCAGTATTTTAGAACCTAGAATATAAAGTCAATATCTTTACCTACCACAAAATAGCGGTACTTTAAAAATTACTCAAACACCTGATTGAAATGGCTATATTTCGAAACTAATAAAGTAAGATGTACCTAATGGGGTATTTTCTTTAGAGCTCTTCTAATTATCTTTTTATTGGTAATATAATAAACAGGGTGCTTGATAAAAAAATATACAGTTTTTATCTTATCCTGTATATTATTCCTAGTATCACCAATAAAAAAAAGTTTAAAAGAGCTTTTCAGAAAATACCATTAAGTACATCTAACTAATTAGTTTCGGAAATACGCATCCCAATCAGGTATTTGGGTAATATTCAAAGTACCGCAATTTTGTAGTAGGTAAAGATATTGACTTTATATTCGAGGGTTATAAAGTACTCGTCAGGAGCTTTAAAATGACGTACCACTCGACCCCCTTCCCATTTAAAAATTTTGGGTTAGGGGCCCTGGTGGCTAGAGGATTGTTCCAATGTTTTTCGAAAAATTCTTTTAGCCACTGCGTATCTAAATGTGGGTTATCTTTAAATAATTACTAAAAGAAATGTTTTGAAGTTCAAGGATATTAAATTTAATGATACAATATATGTAATTAAAACCATAAAATCGTGCATCTTATCGAACAACCTAAATATTCCATAAACTTTTCCATAAAACAAAAAATATTTGCGACTGAATAAAAGTTTAACAAAAAAAAACTAATTTATATAATTTACAATCTTTCCTAGACACAAAAACATTTTTATGCACAAACAGTTGAAAAAACAAATTAAAAATTCGGGGAATCGTTCGAGAACCACATCGCTTATGTCAATTATTATCCGTTTAAAGGTACATTAGCACTATTAGCGCTTGTTCGAATCAAATTTTCTTACTTTTTGCATCACTTTTTCAACGTAAAATTATCTTAATTATATATTTAAATTGTTGAAGGCGCATTTTAAAATTATTAGGTGAGAAGGCACGGTTTAAAGTCCGGATATATTAAAAAAAAGTAAACAAACCTGCGATTAATTAAGTTAAAAATGTAACAACAGCTTAATTATTTTACAGGTTTTCTTGTTATCACATTATGCTGCGTCCAAACTTGCAACAATTCGCCGCGCCGAAAAGCGCGCCACATAGTCCCACATCAAGAAAAATTAACTTTTTAATAAGGGCGCTCGATCCCATTTAAGCCTATGTTCGCTAAATTTTGTGACGTAATCTTTTTCCGTAATTTTTGTTTACAATCGTACTGAAAGGTTTTTGAAGTTTTGGTGTAATTTTTTGCTTTTTAGTGATTGGACTTTCATATATGTTTAGTTTTACTGTTTTTAGTTAAGCGGGCTTTACACGTGTCAAGTAGCTTAACCAAGATCCTGAAATCAAATAACTAAATTTAGGTACATGAAGCGTGAAAACCCAATTAATTTAGTACTTGCGCAAGTAGATAAATAGACATACATATTTTTTAACTTACTTGCTTTAGTAACTTGCCTTAGCTACTTGAGACGTGTAAAGCCGGCATTAAATTAGAGTAGTTATTAGTACTGCAGTTACAAAGAATTTTAAAACCTGTAAACGGGGGACACTGACCTTTGGATATTTTTTTTCAGGGAATTTACGTTTAAATCGTTATTAAGGGTAAGATTTATTTTATGGTATGCAAGTATTGGTTTATTTTGTCAGATAAAAAAATATGGCAAAAAGGTGACGTCACAAACATAACCCCTTATTATACCCTATTTTTTTGCAAGAGATAGCAATAAAAATGTCTCGGGACGGTTAGAAGGTTGTAAACCATAGGCGCACCAGTCTCTGTGCAAAGAACAGGTAGAAATACACCGAATTGCGTTAAATAAGGATTATAAATTTTATATATATTTTTAGTATCTTTCCGTATGTGCAACTGAGTGGTTATAAATTGTTAGAGTATTGTTCAAAGTATTACAGTATTGTAAAAATGGCTTCTCCGCCGAAACGCCCATGTTTCGGACATTTAACTGTAAACGAAAAGCAGATTGTTAAAAACGTATTCGATTATATTAGAAATGATCAAAGCTCTAATTTAGGTGTGGACGATTGTGTTCAAAAAATGTGCGTTGATGACTGGGGTGGGAAAAGCGACAATTTACAGAATTTTGAAACAAGAAAAAGAGGGAGGTATAATTCCACCAAAAAAGCGACCGGGCAAAACAGAACTTTATATAACAGACGACACAAAACAAACAATTCGACGAATTGTACATAGTTATTTTACCGAAAAAAATCCCTACTTTAGATGTCAGGTTTCAAGCTGCGAAAAATCATCCACACGTGCCGGAAATAAGTAGAGTTAAACTTTGGAAAATCTTAAAAGTCTAAATTTTCAGTGGAAAAAATTCCAAAGAGATTATTTGAGAAATATAAAAAAGCTAGTACTGAAGGAAAGACAATATATTATCTAGATGAGACTTGGATAAATGAAGGACATACCGTTAAAAAATATTTGCAAGATGGGAATATAACAACTGCTCGCCAGGCTTTTATTGAAGGACTTTCTACGGGTTTAAAACCTCCATCTGGAAAGGGGCGTAGACTAATTATTACTCATATTGGAAACGAGAATGGTTTTGTAGATGGAGGTCTCTAATTATACAAGTAGACTCATATGACTCAAGTAGTGATAGTATGTCAGATATGGAAGAATGTGAATAACTAGATGTAGATTATGTAGCATATTTAATTAGGTATAGATTATATTTTAAATAATTATTTTTTGACTATGCATTTTTAATGTGTATTATTTTCTTAATAAAATGGTTATTATTAACTATAATTATACCAACTGTACAATATTGATATACTATAAATTTTAAAATAAATTTTTTACACATATAAAAGAAACAAGATTTTCATTTTACCTAAACTGTTTAAAAAGGGTAAGTTCCCAAAAATAAACTCAAGCGCACCGCCACTGTCAAGGTTTTTATCACATTATTCCCACGCAAATACGGGTAAACATCTGTTATTCCTTTGTATTTGGCCCAAGAGGTTGACGAATATTAGAGCGGAGTCTGCCGGCCTAAAATTAGGATGCCTTATCGGTACATTACAGGTAGATTTGAAGTAAAATATTTATACTCGGACTAACACAGAAAGCGAATTGCCATAAAATTAAATGATTTATTACTCTCTCTTGCAACGAAACAGGGTATAAAAAGTTTATCTTCCTTGGCCCTACATAGCGCGGATGTGGACATGGACGGAATTCACGTCGTTCCAAGGGCTTGCGGAATGATTCCGTGGTGATTTAGAGCTAGTCGATTTTTGCATCAAAGGAGCGCGCAAACAGGTTGGTTTGTTTGGACGGATGTTTGGCGAATTGTTGCAAGTCTGGACGCAGCTTTAAACTACGGCATCAATAAGGATATTTTTATTAAAATAGAGGGCATCATGAAAAATATGGTAACGCAAAGACAACGGATATCATCAAACATTTTAATCACTTTTCAGAGGCCTCGGATATTTATCGAATGAAAAAGGTCTGGATTGGTACACCGATCACCAGTGGTTGGATTTTTACCACAATTTTAAGCGTGGATTATACAGGGTGATTTCTAATTGCGGTAAGAAAATTTAAGGGCGTATTCCTGAGCAAATTTTATGAAAAAAAGCTCATATAAACATGGGTCCTTAAATTTTTTATTCCCAAGATATAAGGATACAGTTAAACTTTTCAAAAACCTTAAAAATTTTCAAAACACTTTTTTACTAAAATTTGCTAGACTAGAGATAAACTTTGTTTAATAAGCAAAGATTTAATAAAAACGGTGGTACTTAAAAACAAAAAACTGTAACTGCAAAGTAGTATACCGAAATTTGCTTGCCCTCCCCATTACGAGAGCTCCAAATTTTTCGCCCAAATTCAAGCCTCAGTTTTTGGTTCCTGCATCATGACAATGCACCGGCACACAGAGCTGCCCTTACGACCGATTATATAACCCAAGCCGGTTTAAAATTGTTGCCACATCCACCTTACAACCCCGACTTGGCTTCTTGCGATTTTGGTTTGTTTTTATATGTAAAGAAGCAATTAAAAGAAACAAAATTTAAGTCCGACATTGAATTATTGGCAGGTTTTGATGAAGTATGCTCCTCTATTCCAAAGGAACAGTGAACAGCCTGGTTTAATAAATAGTTCGAGCGCATAAAAAAGTGTTTTATTAAAAATGGCCCCTATTTTTAAAAAACTAATTTATTGATTGTTACGACAAGATTTATGGAACACCCTAGGTACATTTAATGAATTGTGTTAAAAAATAGCAATATTCTCCCAGACTTCTCCCTGGCTCTTTAATTTTGGTCATTTTCATCCGATATGTTCCAAATGTTCCGCTTTTTCTCAACTGAACTAATTAATAATTTGGTATTGCCTCCATACCAACCACGTGCTTAACTTAAGAACTTGAGGTCAGAAAGAACAGGATAGAACTCCTCTGGGTACCTGGACACCCAGGACAAGAGGGCGATGCAAAAAGCGGATAAACTAGCAAGTGCCGATCCACCTAAAAAGTTCAACAGTCCAGAGTCAACCATCCATATCAAAAGAGGCGATGAAAATAAATAAACAGTTAAGTCCAAAAACATCTAGATAGATCAAAGAAGAGAATAGAATAGAATATAAACGCTAGGCTAAAAACATAACCCCATAACACAGTGAGGGAAGTGAAACTTATAACATTTTTTGAAACTTATATGGCTAACTTCACTTTGAATGTTTAATAATATTTTAATGGCATCTGTCACGTGATCAAATGATCATTCTCACTTGCAAGTGAAAGAACTGAGGGAAGTAATGCTAATCATGTCTCAAAAGAATACCACTATGGCGCAAGCACTGACATACAAAAACGACACGTTGCGTTGTTAAGAAATGTACTTAGAGATAATCCTCTTTAGCATGAACAAATCTACGATAAAAGCCAGGAACAATGTTTGGGTGGAACTTTATAAAAAGGTTTAAAATTCAGACCAATTTTAGAGAATGGGGCTTCACGAATTTAGGCTGTGATTCCACGGGCCACTTTTTGAAGTTGATATGGACCACAAAAGGTGTTTCCATAGCCAATCCGACCACAAAAATCTTAGCTGGCGACAGTAGATCAACCACTTTTGTGGCCCATATCAACTTCAAAAGTGGAAACACGGCCTTAAACCTGGTTATGAAATAGTCAATTAACTGAAGAACTAGCGATTTTTGTTTTGCTAAGTTTCCAACAAAGTAACTCTTTAGTTATGTGTGCATTTTTACTAAAATTGTCATAATTCTGTCAAAAAAAACATCAAAAAGGGCCTGTAAAAAATAAAAATAATATTTTAAAACTTTAAACAAAAAAATGACTCTAACACAATATTTTATTCTAAAAACTTAGTTTTCTCTTTGATAAAACGATGTAATCCTCATAAGGTAAAATCCATCACTACGGCAGTGAGTTTTGTAGATTTTGTAGACTTTGTCAGAGATAAATGGTCATTTTTCGAAAAACCCGAAGACAAAATCGGAAAATATTGGGGTGATACGCAATCTAGACAAGAAGTTATAGAAGAGGCCGATGTTTTATTCGAGGAAGAACGGTACATGGACGTCTATGAAAGTTTAAATAGAATTATATACAGGTACAAATCTACTCTACAGACATATACAGGGTGTCCAAGAATATGTGGGCAATCACTCGGAATCATATAGAACCCGAGAAAATAATGTGTAAGTTCTTATAATTTTTTCTTGAATAACTGCTATAGTACTTGATATACTCAAAGACAATTATAGTCTCACTATAGACTCCCAGAACAATGCTAAATTTTTGGTCATCAGTTTGGACGCTGGCTTGGTTAAATTTATGAAGCTGCAAATTAAACGTACTGTTTACGTGTGACTCGATGGATACCCGCTTCATAATTTCCACGAAGCTGAGCGTCCAAGCTGATGACCAAGAATTTAGCATTGTTCTAGGTGTCTATAGTAAAACTACAATTGTCTTTGGTATAATGAAATAATTTTTAAATATGATAAATACAATGGTATTTTTGTAAAACATTTGCCTTCATTAGTTCGCCAGGGGCAAACTAACCCTTACACAATAGTGTTAATTATTTTTACAACCTGTATAATAAAGAAACGGAATAATTATTTTTGGGTAGCCTAAATGCTTAGCTTAAAAAGTATTCCTGTTAGATGTCGATAAAATAAAACGTTTTCGACAAAAACAAGTTTTTGTTTTCACGACTTTAAAAAATAATGTTGCAGCATTGTGGAAAGTCCCATAATCTTCGATAATTAAAGCTAAAAATGCATAAAATAAGAGGAAGCCTATGTCAATCCGAAAAACAAAAGTTTACAACCTTATTTAATCAAAATGTTGTTTTTCTCGAAAACGCTTCACTTTATCGGACATCGGACAAGAGTACCTTTTTTAGCCAAGGGGTTTAAGCTATTTAGAAATTATATTTTTATTCCTTTATTATACAGGGTGTAGAAATAATTAGTACTATAATGTAGCTTAATTGGGCTAAAAGCTCATTTTAAGATTGCCTAATTAAAGATGTTTAATTAGCCTTTGTTTTAAGGCAAAATACCTTCTAACTAGCTCAATGTCAGTCGGGGCACGTGGGTCGTGGATTGAGTAACCTAAACATTCCTTTAACTCTTGTATCAGTACCAGAAATTATTAAGTTGATAATTTGAAAGCCCTCCTATTATAGTTTACCACAAAAAAGGTACTTATATATGGGCGCCACCTAAAGCTATAAATAGTGGTGGTAAACTACAGAAGGATAGTTCCTCTAGGTAAACTAAAACAAAACAAACAGATTCCAACACAAAATAAAAAAGACAACGTATAAAATATGCGTGTTCTTTATTTAAGAGAATCTTGGTTTTAAAGAATGAGTATTAGTCAGTAAAAAGAAACATAAGAGACTCTAGCGCTTAACGTTTGCAAACATTATTACACCGCTTTAACAAATATAACCAATTCAAAATTAAAAATTTAAGTATCTAAATTAATGTTACTTATACTAGTTTGATTATGTTCACGATGCAATATGTTATTTAGGTGTATCAATATTAAATGGTGTACTTTAAAGACTTTAAATATGGTTAGTCTCAACTTATCTGAAATCCTCTTTAAAAGGTCCACTAGATGTTGGAGTGGGATTCTCACACTGGTTACAGGCTGGGGCCTACAACTCCGGATTCAGATAAGTGGCATACGCTGGTCGTAGATCATAAGAAGTTTCGAGCTCGTGTGCTAGGTCTATGGCATGCCTCACAATAAGCAGGCAACTTATATCTGGCTTCCTTAAGCGTAGGGAACAGATAGAAAATAGAACATAGAAGAAAGAAGAAGAAGAACGAGAAGAACAGAAGAAGAACCGGGCTTATCTAAAACAGTACCAAATTATTAAAACCAATCCAAAGACAACGTGTTTTTGAGGTTAGATTTCGACATTTCAAGAAAAAGGTGAATTATGCAAAAATACTAACGCAAAATATAAGTATAGAAAAGACATACCTTTCAGGCTAAAGATGGACAAGAATTCGTGATTTTTAACAGAGATTAATCGAAATTTTTATCAAATCACAAAATTGCCTTCTAATCGTGGCTCCGGTCTGACAGAAAGTGATCATTTGAAGTCTCTAAATGTCCGACCAAAATTTGACACTTTGTCGAACCACTTTGGCGAATTTCGGCGTGTCGACTCCGAGATGTACTCGAAATCCGACGGCTACCAGCCCAAAGAATTAAAAAGACATGTGAAATGCCGCTGCTTCCCTCAAAACCATGGACTCGAGAAAGGTTCATATACCACAAAAATATTAACCGGTCACAAAAATCTCATTTGTAAAGGTTAACACTAACAGCTAGCGAAGCCTCTAGTAAATATATGCTCGAAGAAAGAAATCAGGTTACCTTTACAGAGTACCGTCACTCTAATGAAACGCTTGTCGTGCTCACGGGAGGTTCTAGGCCACAGGAACCTTTTAGCTTAGTTTGCGATAATTAAGTCACTGCGCACTAGACGGCGCTAGGGGTACCAAATAAAATAAAATAATATGCTAGGAAAGCTGTTGTAATTAAATTCGCAAACTGCACTGTTACAGTACTATGGTGTAAGGGTTAGTCCGCTCCTGGCGAACTAAGAAATGCAAATGTTTTACAAGGATAAAATTTTAAGGAGCTCTAACTGGTATTAATCGTATTAAAAAATATTTTATTAAACCATTTGATAACAAAGTTATTCAAGAAAACCGATTTTCAGTGGCGTCCTTTAAGGGCACATATCTCTGTAAGGAGAAAAATATTTTATATGAACTTATCACATTCTTTTCACTTGTTCTATATGAATCCGAGGAATTGCCCACATATTCTTGGACACCTGTATATGATAATTTAAGGTTAACCTTATCTATATATCTCTTTTGCAGGATCTTAATTAAGTATTGGATTGGGGCGCCTAAAATCTCGTCCATTTTGATGCATCCAAAACACAATCATGTTCCTTGTCGCGAAAAGTGTTACCAAATACTCATCCTCTACTTATGAGCGGCCAAGTTTTACACAGCAAAGACACCTTTAATCTTGTGGGCGTTACATTTGAAAGTATCCTCGATTGGCATAAACACATTGTATCTATAGCCACGGCAGCTTCAAAAAGTTTGGATTTCTCTTTCGAGCCAAAAATATTTTTCCCCTTCTAATTTATACACTTTATATGTGTCGCAAATCCGACCTCCCGTCAAATATTGTTCTCATATCTGGGGCATGGCGTCCCCCTCAACCCTAGTAGTATTCTTAATTCCATCCAAAGAAGAGCTATTCGTCTCAATAATGATCCCTCACTTACAGAAAGGCCTCTCTTGCCCATCGTCGGGGTGTGGGGATTTATCGCTTTTATAGGTACTTTCATGGCTTCTGCTCTGAAGAATTGTCCAGAATAGGTTCCTCCACTTACAGTTCCTACCAGAGAAACTCGTGGTTCCGCGCGTATGCATCCCTATACGGTCCAACTGGACGGGCCCCGAACTTCCCACTTTGTTCGTTCTTTTATTCTTAGAGTTTCTAGAATGTGGAACCTGCTGCCCGCGGAGGTCTTTCCTTCCCCCAAATCTTTAAGTATTTAAGTCCCGTGTCAACAAAGTCCCTCTTACCTCGCTTAAGACACCCACGGTACGTTAGTATTTAGGCTTTCAGCCTTCGTGGTTTGTCAAAAATAAAAATAAACCAAAAGGTAAAAATCTGCAAAAATCTCTAAGTGCGATTACACTTAGTGTACGACACATATAAAACCTGAAAATAGAAACACAGATTTAATCTACAAATAAATGTACTTGCTCTAGATTACGAAATATGTTTATTTGAATTACGCTGTTAAGAGTTAAGATGGTACGGCATTACGAAATGAAGAAAATAGAGAGGATTTATCAGGAAAATTATCGTTAATAGTAATTTATACACTTTATATGTGTCCCTAAATCCGGACCTCCCTTGGAATATTGTTCTCAGCTATCTGGGGGCATGGCGTCCCCCACAACCCTGGGAGCATTCTTGATTCTATTCAAAGAAGAGCTATTCGTCCTCATTAATGATCCTTCACTTACAGAAAGGCTTCCTCTCTTGCACATCGTCGGGCTGTGGGGGATTTATCGCTTTTTTATAGGTACTTCCATGGCTTCTGCTCTGGAAGAATTGTCCAGTATAGTTCCTCCACTTACGGTTCCCAACAGAGAAACTCGTGGTTCCGCGCGTATGCATCCCTATACGGTCCAACTGGACAGGCCCCGAACTTCCCACTTTGTTCGTTCTTTTATCCCTAGAGTTTCTAGATTGTGGAACCTGCTGCCCGCGGAGGTCTTTCCTTCCCCCCCAAATCTTCAAGTATTTAAGTCCCGTGTCAACAAACTCCCTCTTACCTCGCTTAAGACACTCCACGGTACGTTAGTATTTAGGCTTTTAATTCCATACAAAAATTATTTAATTGTTTTAAGTCTCTGAAATTATATATATATATATATGTTCTTAAAAATGGTAGGTATGTATGATATATGTAATTGTTTGATAAATAAAAAGTAAACGCAAAAAAGTGACTTATTGTTAGTGAGTTTTTGCAGCAAGCCGACGAAAATTAGTTCTTCATTAGTTCGCCAGCGGCGTATAATAAAGAAACGAAATAAGTATTTTGGGTAGCTTAAATCCTTAGCTAAAGAAAATGAACTCCTGTTTGTTGTTGATAAATTTAAGCGTTTTCGACAAAAACAAGTTTTTGTTTAGTTGGGTCATCTAAATCAAAGGGTTATACTGTTGAAAATGGTATAAAAAAAAACTCATAAAAACAGTTTTTTTATTTTCATGAAATTAAAAATAATGTTGCAGCATTGTGAAGGAGTCCATAGTCTTCAATAATTAAAGCTAAGGAATGCATGAAATAATATTTCATTATACCAAGTAATATAAAAGTTACTCAAAAAACGATTTTCAGTGGCGTCCTTTAAGGGCACATATCTCAGTAAAGAGGGACTACAGGAAAGAAAATTATATGAACTTGTCACATTATTTTTATGTGTTCTATATGAACCCGAGAGATTGCCCACATTTTCTTGGAGACCCTGTATATTTTTTAAATAGATCTCACCCTTTAGAATTTAAGGAATAAGAAATATACAAGCTCCATAAGAAAAATCATATTTTTTGGTCATATTTCGAAAAATATTTAAATTAAAAAAAATCTAACTACACCACTGAATTCCACGTAAAAATATATATCCATATCAGTTTTTACTTTTGTTGTAAGTTACAAGACAACAGGGAGGTCCAAAAATGAAAAAAAAAAAATTACCCTGTATGTCAGAAACGAAAAGGGTCATGAAAAATCTTTTAGTGTCATCTTTCGTTTCATCAAAAAGTAGTAACAAGTTCGCAAAAACCGCAAATCTCTATCTCTAATAATAACCAAGATACCCTGCAAGTTTAACCCCGATAAATATCTGGAGTGTTACTTTAAAAAACTTAAATGTTATTTTTTAGTTGTTGTCATCTTGATAAATATTTTCTTTGGTACACATGGTAAAATATCAATTGTGGTTAGGTACCATAATTTTTAATGCTCTGCAAAATATACCAAATATCCATGTAAACAACAAAGTTATAACAGTAAATAATAGTTACGTAACAATATTTCATATTGAGATATATCTCTATTTTGCAGTAAAGATATTGAAGTGGTATGGAGATTAGCCAGAGCGATATATAATTTATCACTGACTCCAGACATTAAGCAAGAGGTGAGAAAAGAAATGATAGAGGAAGCTTACGAAATCCTTCAGGCGTCACAAACGATTGGTAAAATACGATTTATACAGTGTGGTAAAAAAACAACTTCTAAAACATATGAGACACAGACGTCAGGGGATGCCAGGGACGAATTTGGAGGATTCGAGGCCCCAGAGCTACGAAGTATTGAAGGGCCCTTATTATTTTCTCAATAAAAGTCAAATTTTTTAAAAATTTATTTAAAAACGAATAAAATTATTTCAAGAAAGAATTAGTTAACGTCAAAAAGAGTTTATTAAAAACTAAATAGGCTAGCTAGCTCCTAAAAACTTACGGAACTAAATCACTTTCAATACTAAGTAGGGTTAGTTTCGCTACCTGGTTTTGTCCCGTCGTTGTTCGGAGCCTATTCTTTATATATTTTTTTTTGAAAATGACTCCCCTCCAGTGCAACTTGAGATTATCGAAAGCTCCTTAGATTGATCTTTTTCCTAATCTTTTGTGTATAGGTCTATCAAAGACACAAATTGAATCAACTGACCAGAACTAACCAATAACATTCCGATTTTGTGAAAATTTGCAATTTTTAAAAAAGCGAGAAGTTAATAAAGGTGCTGATTCGTCACAGCTTACATATTTTTTTATCGTATTGGGGGCCCTTCACTTGTGAAGGCCCCGGGGCAATAGCACTGCCTGCCTTCCTTTAAATCCGGCCCTGGAAGGTAGCATTTCTTCTATTAAAAAGAAATGTGAAACTAACATCTAGTACAATTTTTGACATCAATTCTTAAAAGACTGGATTGAATTTTAAAAAAACGGATACAACATTGACCGTTTTTAAAATCGTATTCTTTTTTATAGTTATTGTTATTACCATCAGCAATTTTGTAATTTATCTCAAAAATTTTAATTTCACATAATTAAAACAAGTTTAATAATTTTAATGTTAAGTATAGACTCATCATCACATTTTTTAGGAGTTTTAGGTGCCTAAATTTGAAAAAATACAAAGTGTATAATGAATTATAATCGGATAAAGTCTAAAGATGCTATTATTTCAGCAATCGCAAAACGTCCATCTTGTCAGATAATTAAAGAGAGGGTTATTTTGAGTTCATCTAAGTATAGAAAACCATTTATAACTAGTCCAGCATCTGGAGAATGTCCGTTTTATTTTTTCCTATACCAGGTTTGTTTCAAGAGTTCTCGCATAGTAATCAGTATTTTTTATATAAAAAAAATAACTTTGGCCAGTGTAAGTGGCATACTGCGAAGAAGAGACTTCTCTCTATTTGTTTTTATTCACATATTATATCACAAGACTTATAAATTGAATCGATTAAACTACTCAACATATTTTGAGCAAGATTTTTCTTGGAAAATAGTCGAGTGTACAATAATTTAAAAAAACACGAGACCGTCCAGCGGTCGAGCAGCCTATTTGCCAAGCCAATCTTGCAAAAATATTTGGGTAGTTTAATCGATTTTTATGTGTAGGTCGAGTAGTATAAATACGGCTAGATTATTTCCTGAGAAACATACATTAAAGCCAACAACACAGAATTTTACTGAAAATTCCACACCACTATTTTTTAACCAATCAAATGTGTAGAAATTTTTTTCTCCCGCCTGGGGTACCTTGGAGCGAATTATAGTGGACATTTTTTGACATAATCATTAAATTTGTTTTAACGTCATGTCTGTCATTCACATACATAATTAAATAAAATGTTATTTTGTACCAGTTGTAGTATTTCAGACATAACATAATATAAAATAATGTAAGGTTTTAAGACCCTAAATGACAATTTTATACAACTACAGTTAGTAAAATAATAGAGACTGAAGTACTAGATATGGGTCTAAACAATTAAAATAAACTATTTTGACCAACTGTAGTAATATAAGGTATATATAATATTAAAGAATAAACAATGATAAGCTCTAAAATTACATATATTTGCAACTACAATTGGTAAAATGGAAAATATTTATGTTATAGTAAAATTTTAAAGCTCGTGTCAAAGTTAGTAATATTAATTTAAAAGAATATTATTTAACACAAACTTGGTGTGAAATTTTCTTACCAAATACCACACGTGCTTAAATTATTCCGGAAAATTTCGATTCTACGGCTACGAATATTTTAAGAAATTTCTGTAATTTTCAAAATATTCGTGGCCTTGAAAAATGTCCGGAAATAAATTTAGCACTAGCGGTATTACAAGGGATACTAAAGTTTGACATTTTCTTTTAATTTTGACAATTACATTGAATAAAAGCTATTTATTTGCTGTTAGGCAAGGCGCGCACTGTAATGGTAAGCAAGTGGTGAGTCAATGTCAAAAGCAATCTTTAAAAGCTGCGTAAATAAATAAAAAACGAGCATTGAATTAAAAAAATGGTAGTTTTTGATTAATCTATTTTCTATTGAGGGAAATATAAATTTTAAACTTCCAACCGAAACTTATGGTTAACCCTTGTAAATTTTCAAAATAAATCACGATGACTCATGACTGAAACTAAGCCAAATAATTCACTTTACGCCAAACAAACACTAACAATGCAGGAATGCCTGGAATGAATCACCATTTAAAGTTCAAAGAATCCAAAAGTTTTCAAAAAGTAAATTGTAAAAGCCGTACAATCAAAGACTTCAGAGGTAAAGACGAAGCTGGGAAGCTCAGGGTGTCTACAGATGAACTGCGAAGGGATGCATAGTAGTGGGCCTTCGTGTTGCTCTAATGAGAGCGGTTTATATTGGTTAATTCTTTAAAAGCAAAAAGTCCGTGCTTGCAACATTTGAAAATTACCGAAATTTTTTATTTGTTCTAATACGACGATTTTATTTACTTTCAGGAAAAGATAAGGCAAATTATTATAAATGGAGAGCCGTCATTATAAATACGAGAAATTCCCTAGAAAATCTAGAAACTCAAGTCAGAGAATATCCAATAGTACGAGATCATCTTATGAAGGCTTGCGAGCTAAATCCGAAAGATTTTACAGGTATAGTAGAATTCATCGATAATTTATCGTCAGCAAATCTATTAGAGTAGGACAGAATGAAAACGGAAATATTTTGAATATTGGTAACACAAACAAATTTATACAGCTTTAAAAATTCTACTTGCAGACAGATATATTAAGCAGGAGTCACAAATTAATTCTTAAAATAAGTTCAATCAAGTAAAAGCCAGTAATCAATTATTTAACTAAGTTACAACTAAAAGAACTACTTTAAAACCCAAATTTCCGCTCACTCACAATTAGCGAGTCGGAGTCTTATTTCAGAAGAACGAACGTGGCAAAAACAATAGGCATGATGACAACATTCAAGACTATTGTTATTTTATATATTTATTATATAAAAATAAGATATACAGATTACAAAGAAGTGTTTATTTTAATAATGCAATGAAATGTTATTGTTTAATTTTCAATGAAATAAATCTATAAAATAAAAATCCCGCCATACATCCTAAAAGACCAATCAGAAGGAATGACGTCACGAGTAGGATAAGGGCGATTAGATCACAATTTCAAGATTGTTATTTTACATAATCTTAGAGCAAACGCTTACTAGAGGTGGCGTTGCCGCTTTGTACTTCCAGTTCAATTTATGTTAGGCAGATGGTACTATGAAATGGCCAACTTGACGTGGTTTCAAAGGAAAATTGCCAAATTTCTTTTAAGGAGGAACCTCCGACCTCCAATTTTACCAAGCTTACAAGCATCTAATAAAAGCCGAAGAACTCAACCCCAGAGCTTATTTTCCGAATATATACCTGTTAGGTTGTGTTTGCATCCAACTTGGACAATATTATAGGTAAGACATTTCATATAATTAGAGGAAAATTATACAAGAAAAATCCAGAGGCGTCATACAAGTAAAGACGTAATAACTTCTAGAAAGTTTACTATAAAAATAACCAGCGTGGGATCGTTACAACGTATTGGTGCTTAGATGATGTTACAGGTATGGCCAAAACTTAAGGGATCATTATAACCCGAAGGGAATATTTTACCCCACTCTCCCTAATCTGCATTAAATTGGCATCGCGTAACAGCTCCACGCTTTAATGCTTTGAATTTTAGTATTATAGTTTTTTGTGTATGTTATAATGTTAGGTTTAGTTCAAAGTTAGGTAATTTAGGAAACTATTTAGAATTTTAGGAAAAGTTTATAAGAATAAGTAATTTTAAATAAATTTACTAAAATAGTAACAAAATATTAAATATTTAGTAGCTTCTTTCTGATACTCCCTGTACATAATTTTAAATAAATGAAGGATTAAAACACATAATTTTAAAGTAGCTATAGGTAAAAATTATTTTTTAGCTTTTAGTAGGTACAATAATAAAACCGTGTAACAAAAAAATAGATAATCATAAAAACAATATATAAAAATACAATACTGCAACAACAGCAAGCAAAATATGAAAAATGTCATAGTACCCCAAAAAGGGTTTAAAGCATCCGATAGGGGCGCTTAATCTGAATTTTTGACTTGAACCCTCGCTTGGTAGAATTAAGATCTGGCCACACAAATCCGCATCAAGGCACGCACCGAGCCCGAATTCACAATGATAGAAGAAAGGAAGACAGATTAATCTAGAAAATTCATAAGCACTTTATGCCCGCAAAATTTAAAAAGCATTTTTGTAAAGCTGCGTCTATTATTTTATGTATTTATATCTCCTTATTTAAATAAAACAGATTTTCCTACTTACTCTGCCCGCATTGTTATCCAAACTTTATGAATGTAGAATAGGGTAAAAACTGTAAGTGTTACCGTATTTGTGAAGGTAGTTTATTTTACGATCAGGTTGTAATTTAAAGCGTAGTATTACAGACTCCCCTATTACTGTAATTTTATTAAATACAAAACTTTACACCACATTCCCTACACTTCACCAGCGAGATGCACGGCTGCGAGCTCGTTGCGGGTATGTGTGACCAGACCTTTACTCAAGTGTATCCAACACTTACATATAATATCTACATAATTGATCAGATTTTGAGGATATAAAGTGTACTATAAGTCACTAGTGAGCTAAAGTACCCTTTAGCTCACTAGTGAATTATAGACTTTAGCTCACTAGTGACTTATACTAATTCTTTATTACTTCCAACAAAATATCAATAATACAAAATTTTGTTGCTGGTGTTGACAATGACAAGTAAGAAATAATGGATGACGTTTTAAAATTATTTTCGATATTAAAAACGATTTATACGAGAAGTGTTGGGATAAAATTTTGTATTAGACACGTGAGTTATTACATATAAGTCACTTAAGAAAATTACCTCTCTCGCCCTTCGGGCTCGAGAGTTAAACTTTTCTTGCGTGACTTATATGTAATATAACTCACTTATCTAATAATTAACTATTATCCAACACTTACATATAATATCTCCATAATTGATCAGATTTTGAGGATATAAAGTCACTACTATAAGTCCACTAGTGAGCTAAAGTACCCTTTAGCTCACTAGTGAAATATAGACAATACAGAAATTTTGTTGCTGGTGTTGACAATGACAAGTAACAAATAATGGATGACGTTTTCAAATTATTTTCGATTTTATTAAAAACGATTTATACGAAAGTGTTGGATAAAATTTTGTATTAGACACGTGAGTTATTAAGATTTCTGTCTCTCTTAGTTGTGGAGATAATATGATATGCACTTCTTTCAGCAAAAAGTAATTTATGGCTAAATAACTATAACCGTAAAGATGTGTTTAAAAAATGTGTGATATCAGCATTGATGCCAAATTCTAATAGAATTGCGGTGTTGTCATTTTCGGTAACTGGTAAAAGATTAAATTTTGAAAATTTGGAATCTTACTAGAGTTTGCCCGCTCCTTTCATTACAATTAAAATAAATGGCGCTTTACATTTTAAAATGCCAAAAATATTGCTGTAGCGCAAAACTACAAAAATCTGACAAGCTATGACAATCTCTCACCATTCCATTCTACTTGTCCCGAAACTCTTAAATGCCAAAATTCGTAAACGCAGCCTGAGTGGTTTAGAGATATTTGAGTACATCGGATCTTTTGCCTAAAATGTGGGGTTGTCATATCTTGGCAGCTAGTAAAAATGGAATTTTGAAAATTTGTGGACTTATCAATTCCGTTGTGGTTAACGTTATTCTGAGTCTGCGCAGTAACGCAAACATGATCCGTTATCGTTATTAACCATACCGGACTCCTTTAATTACGGATGAATACCGAAGAGCTTTGATCGTTATCGTTATTGTTAAACTGCGTGGTTGTCGGATTGTAGAATTTTTAATATCAATTATTTAAGAAGGTTGACATTTTAATGCCGTATTAATTAAAATATCATTGATACATAGGCTCTAATTAGCGAAAAATCCATAGCAGTAAGAAAATAAAATAGTGTAAAGAAATTAAAACGGACTTGCATTTTTAAGGATGTTTTAAATCAGTAATCTATTTACATGTTACAATCTGGCACACTTGCTTTTTATTCTACTACCAAACCTAACCTTACTTTTTGTGTTTTGCTTATACTGTATTGTTACATCTACTTTGAAAAAACAAAATTAAGAGAATTATTTGTCAATATGACACCAACCGCTGACTGCACAAGAAAGTTAAGGACGGTTTTGAAATCTTGAATAAATTTCTAACAATATATATATTTTTTATTTGCCACTCAAAAACCATCTCAGCAATAATTTATGCTTTAAACTGTTTTTACAGTTTAAAAGATTTCTTGAATAAAAATTTCTTACTGCAATTTTTTGATCTGCACACGCGCACTTTTCTGTTTTAAAAATTGCTATATATAACACGCGATATTTTACTTGTACCAAGCCTGCAATTTTCGTAATTATTTTAGTAATTTCTAATATACCATCCTCAAAAAAAAAATGTTACTAGACAAAAACCCTAACCTAGAAGAGCGTGGAGAGTTGGTTTTAGAATAGTTATAAATAACGAATAGACAATTTATTTGTGTATTTATTTTTTCTTAAAAATTTTAGAAAATCATTAAATAGGTTGTTTTTCAATTTGGGTAAGTGGATACACCTTATTGTCAAAACCACTAGCAGCAAGAAATTTCACACTGTAAAGTCCGTTTTACAGTCGACAAGTTCTTTCTGCAGTTTTGTTGCAGCAACTTTCTTTCAACAATAAACTTGCTGCAAGTTTATTGCAGATTCGTTTTACAGTCGGCAATTCGCTTTTTAATATTGCAAAAATAGGGCAAGGTACCAACGTGCAAAAATGGGAAAATAAAGTTAGAACCTAACCTAGCTATTGACCGGTATTTAGAATAGCTGTTAAAAATGAAAAAATCGAACGAAAAAGAGCCACCGCGGCTACAATTTGCCTCATTATTGCTGCCGCTACCCTCCTGGGAGATGAAAAATTCAAGAAAAAAGCAAGAAAGTGGTGGTCACTCAACTAGTAACTTTGGGTGGGGTTGGTACCACTAAAATAACCACATTTTTCCCAGACTTGCAGTTGCAACTGCAAGAAAAATCGGCCCAACTGGTAAAGTTGCAAGTCGCAATAAAGTTGCAGAATACGCTGCCAAAAATCAGCTGTTCGCGTACTGCGCATGCCTACCACAAGTTTCTTGCAAGTTGCAGAAAGAACTTGCCGACTGTAAAACGGACTTAATTTTTTTTAATAAAATTGAATGTAAGAAAAATTGCAGCAAGAAATAGATCATGCAAAAAAATTCAAACTGTAAACAGCTTTAAGATTATTAATTAAGTTTAAATTTGATTAACCATTTATTATATTTAAGCAACGAAAAATTGAGTTTTAAATATGGGCCTCATATATCTAGACTTGGTACTTACCTCCAAACAAAATGTCATGAAGATCATGATCATGTTCGAAATCTGGATCATCCTCATCAAAATGGATGTCATCTTCGAACTCAGTAAAGCCTTCAAGAGTGTCAAGGTTCTTGTTACTTTCTACTCTTAACATCTAATGGAGAAAAAAAACCTTTACAACGATAATATAATGTTTCTTTACTAAATACATACATATAACCAAAGAATACTAATCCATAGAACGTTACAAGTGAGATTTCAGCGAACCCTGAAATTTTAGTACCTACCCTGACCACCAGATAGCTACAATCCGGTACATGTCGTTGGGCATCGACCAATAGAAACTCGACATGGGCATCATGGCCAATTCTGATTGGTCCGGTGCCAAACGACATGTAACGAATTGTAGACTTTCGCTATCTGGTGGTCAGAGTAGGTACTAAAATTTTAGGGTATGCTGAAATCTCACTTGTGACATTCTATGGATTAATATTCTTTGATATAACTAACTAAATTAAAAAAGTTTTTTTTTTAGTATTTAACATACCGTAGTTCAAAAACTAAGACGTTTAGGACATATGTTTGTATAAAAATTTTTTCTTATTTTTTGTTGTAGAATCGTTTGGTTAAGTTTGTCGGTTGAGTTAGTGGACACCCTGTATGTATGTATGTAGGTAATTTGATTGAAATTGATGAAAACTTTGATGTCCATTGGTGCCTAAACGGTGAGGTTTATCGACTTTAATAAAGAGTACCTTGTTTTTTAAGTTTTTGATTGTCTAAAAAATGGCGCCCCCAGCTTTGCGATATCTGTCAAAATAAAATAGTTATGATGTAAATAAATTTTAAGTTTTAGGTAAAGTGCCCTCTGGCGGTATTTAAAAAAGTACTTTTGTCTTAAAATTCTAGAATCTGCAAAGCTCGATTTGTGTGCCAAATATCAACTGGATTGGTTAAAAAATAAATGCTAACCAGAACTTTGACGGCTTGTATCTCGAAAACGAATGACATTTTGAAAAAAATATATATAAAGCTCTACCCTTATTTTGTCAAGTAGAATCACCCCCTTAAGTTTCGTGATCGATTTTTGAATATTTTTTTTAGTGATATGTAACACAAAGTATTGCATGTTTTAAAATATTTTGGTAAAGAGACTTCAAAATATAGCGAACACAATTGATTTTTTAAACGGAACGCCCTATATTTATTACATATTTTGAGTCTACAAGATCTTCGGTTATTCCTTCTTGTATCAAAGTTAATAGTTTGGGAGTTAAAACATTGAAAACGGAATTTTTATCTTTTATTTACTGAGCAAAACAGTTCAAGAGGTAATGGTTTCACTCTTCCTATCTTAACTTTTTAAGAGCCACCCAATGGTAATAAAAATGAAGGTCAATTGAAGGTTGAAAAAGGTGAATTTTTAACCTTCAGTTAACCTTCACTTTTGCTACCATTAGAAAGCCCTTAAAAAGTTAAGATAGGAAAGTGAAAGCCATTTTGCTGCATCTTGAACTGTTTTTGCTCAGTAAATGGTCAAAGATAAAAATTCCGATTTTCAATTGTTTATAACTCCCAAACTATTAACTTTAGGTATAGGAATATGAATAGCCAAGATGCTAAGAATTTTATGTAGACTCAAAATATGTAATAAAATATAGGGCGTTCCGTTTAAAAAATCAATTTTTTGTTCGCTATAATTTTTTGGGGCACCCTGTACACACCAAAATATTTTAGAAATATGCAATACTTTGTGTTACATATCACTAAAAAAATCCTGTTAAAAATTTTTACCGTTTTCGTATAAATCTACTTTGCTCTATCGATGACTCCAAAAATAAACCTTAATAGTTATAATAACAAAAACACCGCAGTTTGTGATTGTATGCTTAAAAATATTTTTAAAAAAACATAAATCTGCAATATACTTAATAAAACAAAAAATATAATTAGAAATATTATATTAACCTATAATATTTAAAATACAAATAAAAAGCGCAGAATAAAAAAATCAGGGATATTCTGGTAAGCGGACGTTTTTTTATCCTCTACGAACGGGGACGTTTGGTAACCCTACACTTAAAGAAGTACCCTAACTTAAAACGATAATTTTCTCACAAATTGTGGCAAATCCATTTTAGAATACAGGGTTTTTTGAAGCGCTGATTCCGAATCTGAAAATATTATTAGGAAAACGTTTCGTTTTCGAGATATCCATCATCAAAGTTGAAAATCAAACTAAAATAATTTTCACTATCTGAGTTTTTTTGCACACAATTATTAATTCTTATACTAAATACAAAATATTTTATAAACCTCTCCCAAAAACTTATTTATTTTACTTATTTTACACCTTTTATTTCTTTTAATAAATTGCAAAGCTTCATGTAATTTATGTTGTCCACCCCAAAAACAGATGAATCGCGGCAAAGCTTACTATTAAAATTCAAAACATTCCTTTTTCTATAAGACATTGTTCTCAGAAACGGCGTTGCCGAGATATTAGATAATTATTGCACAGTGAAATAAGGCCAGGCACTAATAATACCGGACTTATTTTGACATCTGAACTTGCGCAGATGCATGGTAGGATAAGGACTCCCTTAATAAGTATAGTGCCTGGCTTTATTTATGTCGGTTTTAGGTTGTGCCTTATTTTGGCCTTATTTTAACTTCGGAACTGTTCGTGTAACCGAACGGCTGCCGATCACAAAATCGAAAAGTTTTTAGAAGTTAAAATACTTAAAACCTTGCTTTTTCAAATGTATTCCTGTAATTGTGTTTAAAAAAAACCCTACAACACAAAATAAAAAAGAAAAACTACAAAAAATGTTTCCCTTTGTTTTAGGTTAATGGTACTGTCAACATGATTTGCAATAACTGTAAATATTGGGTACAAGCACTATTTAAATAAGGCCGGTATTAATAATTCCCAAGCTTAATATGGCAACTTGCAATAATTCTCTTATTACTGCTTAAAGGTGTTTAATAAAAGTAACGCATTTTTCTCCTTGACAAGAAGTCTTCTGGTCAAATTTTTAATACTGATCTGTTATAAGTTATAATAAATTTTAATAATTATTCACAAACTGGACGCATCGCCTATTTTATTTAAATTTGGTAGGTATATGGGGTCATATTCCCCCTTCTTTTTGCACGCAATTCTTGACTTTTCCGCTAAAATGCCACTTAATACTTGATTTCCACCTCTTAAAAACCCATTTTTCTATATGTTTTAACGACTTTTTCATAAATTGCAAAGTTTTACTTCCAACCATTTCAATCAAAGTAGCCATATGGCGCCGCCATGGCTACTGTGATTAAAAGTTAAGCTTAACGATTTTCTGGAAAAAGGGGTAAAATAAATAGAAAAATGGGTTTTTAATAGGTGGAAATCAAACATTACCTGCCAATTTAGCTTTAAATCAAGATTTGTTTGCAAAAAGAAGGGAGAATAAGTCAAAATAGAGTACATTTGCTTTTCAAGTTTGTTGATGCAGATCGCGAAAACGAAACGTGTCGGACAAAAAATTCTTTCAGATTCGTGATCAGCGCCCCAAAAAAAAAACCCATACCAAATTTTAACAAAGTCTGCAATGCGTCCCGTTTTAAAATAATTACCTAAATTTTGGTTATTTGTGCAAAAAAATATTATAGGTACATTCATTATGTTATTATTTATTATATAGGTATACACTGGTTGCTGAATTTATGGGGATTAGGTATAGGTATAGGCAGATTTCTAGAAAGTGTTGCTAACAATGTAAATTTATATGTTTGCAGTTTCGAAATAAACGCTAAAATACTAAACTGGATTTATAGTAAAATACATTAGAAAGGAAATAATAAAATTTCTACTCTTATATCGTTGTGAAAAAGGTTAATCAAAACAATGAATGCATAACCTAAATTCCTAAATAACAGTAGCAATTATAATTTTACATTACGCCTTGCTATCTGGCAAGAACTAAATAAAAAACATGCTTTACGATATTCTTGAGCGCTTACCCTGAAACAACCCGATTCAAGTCCCTTTTTTTAATAAAAAACACTAAAATTTTGTAACAATGAACTACCAGCTGACCAGCGAGAACCACAGCAAACCAGTTCAGTTTTCAATTCAAATCCATCCTCACAAAAGTTCTTAATTCGTTTAACACTACAATTCTGCAAATCTTACACATTCTTGGAGTTACTTCTTCCCTTAGCATAGCTGTGTATGCGATGGAGAGAGATAGAGCATGGTCATGTTTCTTCCGGAGCGGTTACGGTTATTAATGAACGGACGTTTAACTGGAAACTGACGAAGACAGCAGATGGCAGGGGTCAAAGAAATGAATAAAGAGCGATGTACCCATTGATTGGTAAATGCTTTTATAATAAAAACTGGCGCGTTCGCCTTTTTAGTAATTGGTATCAAGACTCTACTTGGTGGTTGTGGTGGTTAGTGGGAAACTTTGTTTCTTATTGCTTAAAGATTTTTAAATGGCTGTAGATTATTTGGGCTGTTGGCTGTATTAGGTTAGTGGGTTAATCACCAACTTTTTTCGTGAATTTTGCACCCACTACGAGCAAAAACCATTGTCTAGGAAATTGACCAGTCAGTCACACCAGCTGAACATTTGTTGAAATTTTCGATAAAAAAAGACTTTGTTGTAGATTTAAGTTTAAAATCAAAGACGTAAGAAATCGCTTGGATTGGCAGGATCAGCATGGCTGGGCTGGCAGTGTCAAAAGCTTTAAAAAATCAAATACTTTAGTCACGTCGAAAAATAAGAAAGTTAGAACTTACAATTGGACTTATTAGAGTATTGTACATATGCA